>CM031236.1:321599694-321770005 GCA_018340775.1 Taxus wallichiana var. yunnanensis
GAGATAGGAATTTCAGCATCAATCGTATAGCAATTGATGAAAAGGGGACATCCCTATGGCTCGCTTTGGGTGATCGATCAGCCTGATAGCATCATCTGATGCTTTTGTGCCATGTCCTCTAATTTTCATCTACTAGTTTTTCTACGATTATAGTAACTTGATTCTTATTCTTTGGACTCGGCTTGCCCATTGCCACAGGGATAATAGTCGATGAATGAGACAGTAATGCCGAATCCATAGCAGAATTCTGTTAATTCATGTGACGAAGTTAGAGGCATTATCCGCTCTGATCTTATGAGGAATACCGAATCGCGATTATGTTTTCTTTCAGGAACTTGCGAAACGGCTTGAAGTTGCTTGCATTGATTACAACCTTCTACCCACTTGGTAAAATAATGTGAGCGATTAGCACATAGTTGTGTCCATAAGCGAAGCGAGGATTCAATGTTTGATAAAAATCAATCCCCCATTGGCGAAAAGGTTCTTGATCACCACAGGCTTGAAAGGAAGAGCTACTAGCTTGGGACGACCAACGAAATGTTGACAAGCTTCACATTTAGACACCCATTCTGCTGAATCCTAGAAAAGAGTAGGCCTATAATACCTAGCCCGTAAGATCTTATATACGCTGTTGAGAGACGAAAAATGTCCTCCGCATAGCTTTGAGGCTATGAAAGGATTCTAATAACTTTTCTGTTGCGATTTATCAACCGCAGCCTTGAAGACACCATCGATACCTTTCTTGTATATTGCATTATTCCACAAAAAGGTATTTCTATGAGATCTCAACTTGACGGTCCTCTTCTCTTTTTGATTTAAATGTGGAGGGCATTCACCATAAGTTAGGAAGAAAGCGATGTCCGTGTACCATTCATCGGTCGTACTCTTGACAAAAAGCACCATAGGCAGCTTCGGAAGAAGTATCTTGATTCTTCTCACACTCCTTGACATGATTCTCTGCGATCAATTGACACGAGGCCTCTTCCTCATACTAGCTTGGTAGGTTTGATGTCCAAGTCATACTCCTGAACCTTAGCTATCCAAGTACCTCTTGGCTTCCCAGCTCTTGTTGAGTCGAATGGATTTAACAGTGTATCGGGAACGAGAACGAGTATGAGAATTGACATATAGTACCAAGTGTTCTTATCAAGCCACTCGCTGTAAGCATGTTTTTCAATCTGTGACATCTTCAATTCATGCTCTTTCAACGGATGACGGCTCATGAATGCGATAGAGCTTGAATGCCTTCTCCATTTTCTGCATCGGGATCGGCCCGACCTTTGTGTGGCGAAGCATAGCTATACATGATGAAATCTTTCTTGAAGTCTGGACATACTAAGACGAGAGCGCTAAGAATCATGCCTTTTTATTTCTTCAAATGCCGGCTTCCCTTACCTCCCACCGAAATGGAACTTTGCTTTTCATCATTCCAAGGATATCCTTGGTTTTGTCAAAGAAAAATCGGTACAAATCTTCTCAAAAAATTAACCTTTCCGAAGAAAGAATGAACTCCTGTTTTACTTGTGGGCAAGGTAAGGCTCTGAATAGCCTTTACCCTCTCTGGGTCAATTTTAGTTCCTTCTCTAGTCACAATATGACCCAAAGACTTTCCTTCCGTCACCCCGAACATGGATTTCTTAGGATTGATGAAATTAGTGACGTCTGCATCTTAAAAGTACCTGTTCTAAATGACCATAATGATCACTCCGCTTTTTAGAAAAAACGGTCAAGTCATCCAAATACATGACTATGACCTTGCCCATCAGATCTCTGAATGCTAGATCCATAGCCCTCTGAAAAGTAGCTCCGGCGTTGATCAAGCCGAATGGCATCCTCCACCAGTAAGCAAAGGTACCCCATGGGAGTCGTGAAAAGCTGTCTTGTGTTGATCCTGTGGTTACTTTGACTTGATTATATCCTGAAAACCCGTCGAGCATGGATAACATTTCTGATCGATTCACGATTTGTAATACACGATCCATGATAGGCGAGGATAGTTATCCTTGATGAGGACTGATTTAAGTTCACGGAAGTCAACACAAATTCGGATCTCACCATTCTTCTTCTGACCCGAGCGAAGAATGTTAGCAATCCGGGTGGAGTGATGGATTGGGAAAATAATTCTAGCATCTAACATCTTACTGAATTTCTGCCGAGGATGGTCCTGAAATCTTCGGATTGTAATGCCTTTGCTTACATATAAGGCTTCACATCGGGCTTGAGAGGAATCATGTGTCATGAACATCTTTAGGCTTGAAGGATTTCAAATCTGCATAAGACCAGGAGCCAACACATCGATGTATTTCTTCAAAAGCGAAATGAATCTTACCTTCTCTTCGGAGAACAACATTTACCGATATTCACCATCCGAGGTTGATCGGATGAACCTAGATTGATTTGATCCACTTGGAGGAAGAAGCTCCTTGACTTGCCTTTTGTTTTGGATAGCGATCATGCTTCAAACGACCTCCAGGAAACCAGGACCTTTTGGTATCTTGTTGCCTTTGGTGGATAAATTCACCATCAACCTCTTGATATGGATCTAAAATAGTTTCACGAAGGCTGATTAGAACCTTCAAAATATAGCTCACTTTGAAATTGTCGGCCTTTTTCTAGAAAAGCCAACACTTTGTTGATCATCATTGAACACACCGCGGTGAGTTGCATTATCTACGGGGCGCTAGGGCGGTACACAATCTCGATAGAGTATGTGTCTTGCTTGGCGAGGATGAGGAAGAAGAAGAGATGCGGAACACGGCCAAAGAATCAGCCTTGTCATTATAATCTCTTAAAAGCGCCTTAATAGAAAATGCATCAAAGCATTCTATACTATCCCAAACTTTATTCTGTAATGCCTCAACCGATCATTTTCACACGATATACACCCACTGACACGATTAACAATCAGCTCTGCATCTCCCCGACCTTGAGATTCCTGATTCCCTTACTGCGGCCAATTCTAATCCTAATAACAGGGCTTCATATTCGGCCGTGTTATTAGTATTATCAAATTGCAACTTATAAGCTGATGGGAAAATCTCGGAGCTAGGAGATATGAGAACAACACCAGCGCCTGATCCAGAAGTTGAGCAGCTACCATCAAATTCGAGCGTCCAAATTGCATTGGGATCTTCCTCTTCCACATCTACAATGGGTATCTCTGAAGCCATGAAATAATTCCCAAAGCTAGCATCTTCGAAAAGGATCTGAGCCTTAGGATCATCTGATTTAGTCACCAAATACTTTGCTTTGCTGTTCGGGATGAAGAACTGTTGAACCCCTTTGGTAGGATCTTGGCTTTGGTCCAATCCATACTAATCTCTCCTCCGACATCTTTACAAAATCCTCTACCCAAGAGAATACCATAAGCCGCGGGATATCAATCAAATCTGACGAATAGTCATTTTTACTCTCTTCTCAGGGAAGGCAACAAATGCAAGCTGTAAGTCCTTGATTTGACCAATCGAGAGGGACTTGTTTAGTTTCCATGGAATAGCACCGTCCATATGACTTAGTCAAAGTAAGCCCAAGGGCATGGGCCACTTTGCGGGCATAACATTATCGAGAGGCCTGAATCAATAATGCACGGTTTGCTGAGTTTAAACCCATTTATAAGTAGAGACAAATAAAATGGTTCAATCTTTCTGAGGAAGAAGCGAGGTCAGATTATTACGAGGTGTGGGTTGAATAGGATTTGAAAGGAGACCTTTAGCGAGGTGATGGAATGGCTACTTTACTTGATGAACTTGGCCGGCTTTTCAAATTGTTCGGGATTATTGAAGGTATTCTACTTGACATTTGAATTTTGGTTCTCTTTGCATGATTAATAATATCAAAGCGATGTAAGAAGGAATGATAGTAGGCTCGAGTTCTAATTATATGAGCTTGTCTTGGGGCAACTTGGCCTTAGGAGAAGGAGAATAAGGAGCAGTTTGTCTTTTTAGTAACCTCTCTTTCAGTTTGCGCGAAATAGGGGTACCTTTTATTATGGATACGGGAGGTTCCTTATTCTTCTCCTTAGTATTTTCCAGGAGGCTTTAGGGAACTTGAGATTGGGACCGAGTGAACAAGCTGAAAATGATTGACCATCGCTCACATTCATCTTCATCATATTCCAAATAACCAATCTTTGGAGTCACCGGTGACTCATCATAAGACTCATCAACATATCCTGAAGCTTGAAATCCTCACGGGAATCTTGTTCTTACGGTTCATCATCTTCTTGAATTATTTCCACTTTCTACATTAACAGTGTGGAGCTTCAATTGCTAATCTCGGTTGAGCGAGGAGCTAACCGTGGCCTATCTCTGACAGCGGGTACACCATTGTTATTAAAATTCCACCTAGGATATCCGGTCATGGAACATTGCTCCCTATTTGAGACATTTGCTTCTTTAAAGCAATCAAATCATTAGCCATTTTTTGAAACATAGGTCGGTATTACCTTGAGAAGAACCTTGATTTTGATTTTGGGTATATCTTTCTTGATCCTTAGGCTAAGATGAGATCATCCTCTATTTCGATGGCGATTGGCCCGAGAGCGGTAGCTTATCTGGGATAACCGACCTTCGTAATAAAAAGCTTATATCGGGAGGTTGAGCATTGATGAAGAAGCACTTTTGGTTTTCCAAAGTTGAGTACAATTTATAAGCTGGAATTTTCCGGATCAGCTTATTGAACTTAGCCACGAATTCCCGCATAGGTTCATGCGATTCCTTCTTCATATGAGTAAGCTGAGCTAACAATGCATGAGAATCTTGGCTGGTTTGAAACGTGCCTCAAACTTGGTCCAGCGTGGTAGCCCGATCTGGAATGCATGCATTCGGAGGTGATAAAACCATTGTTGCTACTCCTGCAATGTTTCAACGAAGAGTCGAGCAGAGACATCTTCGTGGGCTACTCCGAGGACACCGCATGCAACAAAGAAAGATGCAATATGCTCATCGGGATCTTTGCTTCCCATCCCCATTGAACTTGGGAATGTTTTTACGTGATCCACGTGGTAACTCATTGATGGAGGAGTCAAAGTAAGAGGACAATAATCGCACCCCAAGGCACGGGTTGAGCGCCATCCTTACGAAAAGAGTGCGTACGAGGATCCGAGTATCGGGCAAGAGTAGTGCACGACAAGTTACAGATGCTTCCCATTCTTCGGATCCGATTTCTCCCGAACAGGTGAAGAACTTTGCTCGGTTAGAGCAACGCTTTGTTGGGAGAAAGGCTGAAATTATCTTTGCTAGATAACTCGAAGAGTGGATCAATTTCACCTTGAGCTCGGCGAGACCGAGTGAAGATCCTCTGGCCGAGCTTGAGGCTGAAAGGAGATCTTATTAAAAATAAGGCAAATATGGAGTCACCCAGGACAGGAGGATAAGCTTTATACTATTGATCCGTATTTCCCAGGAGTCGCCAAAAACTATTGGTTGGATATTTTGTCAAACCAAAATATGAGGTTCAACCATAGTACATGGGATTAAATCCCTCCTCAAAGACAGGTGAGGCTGCCTGTTTATTGCTAATCTAAAACCACATTAAATAATATATACTGATATTCACACTAATCTAACCATTGGGGGTTGGGATGAAATCCCGAAATCCACATTCACACGATTCAAGGATATTGCTTTCGTAAGTGAAATAGGTTAGAAACTGTTACAGTGAAAGAAGCACGGTAGAAAAGAAATGGGAGAAACGTATTTTCTTTCGAGTAAACACAGAAAGTACGAAATAATCATACGAGTTTTAGATCACGAGATATAGTGTCAGAGATAATTAGAAACACCGAGATTCTATGCGAAAGAATAGCTTTAAGATCATGAACATAAGAACACTGCCTTAAATAAGATATATTTCACAACACAAAGTCTCGTAAAACAATATCAACTTCTATTCTTCAAAATGATTGAAAGAAAACACAAAGTTTTCTCCTTTCGAATAGCCTCTTAATGCTTCAAAAATCTCGACCCTTTTTAGAATGCACAGCATCCCTTATTTATAACAAAAGAAGCTAGAGATAAAAGCAGATGACGAGATCTGAAAAGTAGCATGCTAACTAGAGTTCACTTTGCATGATTCTCACGCGGGAGATCAAGTCAAAGTATGAATTAAAAATAATGACAAAAGCGGAAATAAAAGATATGTCATTCTAAAAATAGAAATGTCATGGGACGTTGGAACTTAATCCGAGTCATCATCTTTTGATTCTTCTTCTTTCTTCCCTCCAGTGAGAAAGCTTTTGTTTCGAACTCCTGGAACTTCCGAATAATGCCTTGCATTTCATTTTCCTCAGGTGCAGTGGAATGATCATTCCACATTTCGCAGGTCTCATGGATATCACCGGGAAGCTTTTTCAACCTTTTGCTGAGCTTTCTTAAGGCCTCCAACGTATGTTCAATCCTCACAAACTGACCAATGACTTCAAGGTCGAATCCATCTACAGGTTCATGCTGAACAGTCTCTTGAACTTGTTTGAAGAGATCATCTGCTGATAGGGCACTTGAGTTCCCAACTGACACCTTTGGACAAATCTTTAGCAATTCTTCTTCCAGATCACTTTTCCCATCGATCAATTTATCCCTTGATTCTCTCAACTTGCTGCAGGCTTCGTTGAGGATCTTTACTCTGAACTTGATGGCCTTGATCAGCTGAAAGTGTTTATCTGTATGTGGAAGAATGCCTTCTTCTACCAAGAGATGTGCTGGTATTTGCTTTAGCACTTGGAGAGCTTCACAAGTCAAATCAAGCTGTCCAAGTTCTTCAGTGAATTCCTCATCCATCTTCTCTCCTTCCTTCTGAATCTCTGCCAAGGACTGATGAACTTTCACCACGTCTTGAATTACTTCCTTCCCTTGTTGGAGCAACTTTTGGATCCATTCATCAACCACTCTTCCTTTTTTGGTAATCTTCTCAATCGTAGGCACCGATGAGAAATCGAATCCGGCAGATACAGAAGAAGATGGTATGGATTCCAGGGGTGTTGAGAGTTTAATCAAAACCTCTGTCAACTGCTCCACTTTTTCCTTAAGCTCATCTCTGCTGACCTTTGTTTCTTTCAACTTTTGGCACAGCACGTCTATGGAAGCCCGTGCATCTTGTTGCGCTCCTTCTGTTGTTACTTTCCCTAGAGACACCACAGTTACTGTAATCAAGACTTTGTTACATCATCTCTAGTTTTGTCAGCTGAGGGAGTGGCAATCTCTGCGAACTTATCTCCTGAAGCATCTACCAAAACCCTTGAAACTGTTTTGGGTTTCTTGGCTGATCTCGCAGTAGAAGCCTTGAGTGAGCTGAAATCAAAGGCTGGTAGGGGTACAATCACTTTCCTCTTCCTCGGAGTTTGCTCGAGTAGCCATTGTGGTGTATCGTAGAAATTGCTAATGTTGTAATGCTTGGTATTCTACTCTCAAGGAGTAGATTCTACTATTGGAGGGGGAAACGATGGGTCAACGTGGTAGTAGGTGCAATGAATAGAGGCACGAGGTTGTGGGGAGTGTTGGTGATCACTTGGGTTCCAGCGAGAGAGGGGTGAGAGCCCGGAGAAAATATTGGCCATGCTTGAAGAAGTGGATGGGAATGAGGAGGCTGAAGTGGTTGTTGAGGGAGGAGGCACGATTCGATTTCCAAAGCCTTGAATGCAAGAGATAAGGTCTCTCCATTGAGCAATCAGCAAATGGTGAAGTCAAGAGCTGGCTTCCTCCTTCTTCTAAATTAATCTCCCTATTTCTGGTGGTGTTGGTGATTACGGCACAACCACCGTTTGAGCCGGAGAGACAATTGAAGAGATTTGTCTTTCTTTCTTCTTCTTAGGGAATCCTTGATTTTTATAGACCCCCGAGAAGATTCTTTGTCCTTTTTCTTTTGGGAGGGCCCCACCTCCATTTCACCAACTTTGGAAACTTGTCATCCTTAAAATTCATGCCCCAAGAAGAGAGCCATTTTTGGTGCGAGCAAGAATGATAGCCGACCTATCTGTGATAGAGGCTTTTCGCCATTTGCCGACCAATCAATAGGCGGGAAAACGATCGATCTTCATTAAGCCCATCATAGGACATATCCAACACACTTTCATTGTCGGTTGTGCCATCGGCAAATCGAAAGCTCTAGCATCGAATCTCATTAATAGTTAACCTACTATTATCTTTTTCGCTGAACTCGCAACTTACATTACGCAGATCCACCCGAGATATCCTCAATGTCGGGCTGTGCGGATGTAGGGCTCCATAGGTTCTAAGTACTCCTCGGATGTCAAAACCATCCCGAGACTTCATATGCTTCTTTAATTTCTCACTGGAGTTCACATTCAACATTTTTGGCCTTTGCCATCATGTTGACAAGTATATCTCCCATATAAATTGGGAAGGATATCACTGCTGCCTTATGCTTGCTTCTCTGTTGGAATTTGTGAAAATCCAATAATCGCTTGACCAATTCTATTAGTATCAATCTATCCCCTGGATAGCGAGGCAGACGGAAAGGCTCTCCTGAGTACATGACCGTTCGAAGGTAGGTAAACTTCTTGAACTGTAAGAAGATACATCCCCATTTAGATACCTCAGTCCAAGCTTCATCTGATACCCTTGTCTTTCTTAGCCCTGGGTTCAGCTGGCAGATGTTCTCGTAGAAAAAGGCGTCATTTACCCTCCTAAAATGATCCTTGGACCCCTTCTTTGTTATTTGAGGATAATACTTATAGACTGGATTTGTCATTCTGCTTCCTTTAGTCTCCAGCCCGGGATAGCTCCTCATCCCAGCTGCTGCATAGGCCACATATGAGAACATATAAAACTTTCCGGTTGACAGGACCGTCGTCATCTGGGAATCAATTTCATCACTGATAAGGGTCCCCGGTCTAATCCCTTGCTTGTTCTTCTTGATGGTGACCATAAATTGAAGTACATCCATCCATGAAATAAATTTGATTCCTGAAGCCAAAAACCGGCTTTCGATGGGTGATAATATCGTTGATTTCTTGTATGAAATCCGATCTAGGGACAGTTCTTGGAAATCTAGATATTACTGGTTTTTCCTTGACCAAGAACTTCTTATTGACATCCCTAATGCAATTTTCCTGGTTACTGTCCCAGGCCTTCTGAGCCGACTTGATGTCTAGGGCCCCATACTCTTCAAAATTTGGTAGTTTCAGGAGATCATCAAAATAAGCTCCATCTAGTTTGATAACTACTTCACCAGCCTGATTCCTTACGGAACGAGAAGCTGAGTCGTAGCTTTGGATGCACGCCAAAAACAAACTCGGACATTGGGCGGGACATGGGAAAGCTTCTTTGCAAGGGGCAAGCCACCATTAGCTAAAGCCATCATCCATGGGGTTTGAGAAGAACTCTTCACCCTATTCCAAAAAGTCGTCCATATCTATGTTGCCCATTTCGGTATCCCCGATATCATAATTACAAAATGATATATGACGGGGATTCTGGTTTCTTAAATTTGTATTTCATCCTCGCTAGATTTTTCGGCCTTCTCCTTTGATGAACCAGATCTCGACATGAAGAATATTGGAAAGAGAAAGGCTCGGAACTCCGGAGATGCTCGTGCACATCTTTGAAAACCTGATTGATCAATGCGTGAAGAAGAGAAGAACCCGCCAGTCCGAAAACTTTGAGAACCCGATGTCTATGTAGGAATCTTGGCGAAACCCAACACTTGCTTTTCAATGGCGGAAACAGGAGAAAACCCGGCACAGCACCCACTTTTGATGACTAACTTAGGAGATGCCCTACTTAGTGTTGAGGTCTGGAATGTTGAGAAACCCCGTCACTTCGAGCTTCCAATGTTCTTCGGACTTTTTGAATCTGCAACACAACCTTCAAAATCCGAAACAAAAGCAGAGTCTTTCCTTTGAATTTCTACATACACAACTTCCTTTCTTTTTGTTATTCATATTCCATACATCATGCAAGTAATTGGAATTTGGAAGGAGCAACACCAATCGATAATCTCAAAAGAAAATAAACCCTAAAAACCCAAAACCCTTTCCAAAATAACACGTAGAAAGAAGAAGGAAGAAAAACCTTCAACAACCGGCAAGAAATTGGAAGAAAATATGCGCGCAATCGATCCGAAAAATCAAGAATAAAGAAGGAACGAAAAATACCTTCAATTGAGACAAAAATCGAAAACAAACGATCCATCAGTACGCGAGTTTGCGGGTTTTGGGAGCGGAAGAGCATGCAAAAAATCCACGAATTAAAAATATGAACGGTAAGAATGACGTGGAAATCCGCATGTTTATAAGAAAATCAGTAATAAATACACTTCAGCTCGGCGCGTGCCAACTCACCACCACTCGGCATGAATGCCATGTCAAAGATGTTGAAGGAGTCCAAAACCCGACACGAGGAGATTTAGTGCATTTCGGGTTTCAAAGTGCCGGAAAACATGGAGCACAAAACATGTTTTGAATCATGAATGTTCCGATGCATTGAACTTCCGAAAACCTGATTACAAAGGATTTTCTCACTTACTTATAAGGCGGGTTTCGGGTTTCGAGGTCATAAGACATAAAGCATGTTTTAACTCAAGTATGTTCCGATGAGTTGAATTTCTCAAAACCCAATTACAAAGGATTTTCTCATCAGCAGGCGGTTTCGGTTTCCTGAGGTCATAAGACATAAAGCATGTTAAAACTTATGTCAAGCTATTAGTAACACCCGAAAACTCGATTTTCTCTAAAAGAGGTCATAATGCAAAATCACTTCAAAAATTTTTAGGGTTATCTCGATCGCTTGCGTTGTGAACTCAAAACAGGGGATAACAAGTTTGAGCATGAAGGGAACACCTATACCATTTTGGTGACACATCACCTTTTAAAACCTACAACATGCTTTACTCGACCCAATGCCATGCTTATACCCATCAAAACATCTTCATCCGTGTCCAGCCTCGTCACCTACACCTCTTCCCACCAAGCCACCGCTACCTCAACCGCACCTAACTCCTCCATCCCTACCGTGCCAGGACTTCCATCACGACCCATCGCCTCCTAATCAGCCGGCTCCACCTCTAATCCAATCTCTAGCACATCGTCTATCCCAGCTACCCACATATCGACCACCAATCCCTTAGAAGGCATTTTTCAACACCTCACTCTGGGAGTATCACCTATATAATGTTAACACATTCCTTACTCCACAAGAGTATGGAAGCCTTCACCAACACCCTCACTACGATCACCGCATGGAGATCAGATCCTTTATGGTTCTCCCACCTTCACACCAATCTCACCTACAGGGGACTTTATACTACCAATTATACACCGAACCACCATCACAAATCTGCCCATTTTCTATTGACCTCCAAATACTCACCAATCACCATTTCACCCACACCTTCCTACACCAATGTGTGTGGAAGGGTTTTGGTTTTGGATTTTATGAGAAAGGTCATCACACTATTATTCCATGTACTACCCACAAACATAATGACCGTAGTGGTATCGGCTTTGTTGAACTACCTACCAAGAAGGCTCGCATCAAACTCATCAAGAATATCAACCCTTCTCCACCTTCTTCACCTGCTCCACCTTCTTCACCACATTCACCACCGAGTCAATGGATCCATTATCCATCCCTCCTAACTTTTTTTTTTTCATAAACACCATTTCCTTAGGGCATCCGACTTATAAATGGGAGGGCAAGGCTCCCTCTTTTCTTCTCTTCCTATATCTTGAAATGATCGATGATGATACACTTTCTATTAATGTCATTCAATGTCAAAATGATGAATCTATGCTCACCTACCTTGGTGTAGAAGACTCATATATTCATCACCACTACCATGTAAGATGCAAACCATGTTGAAGAATCAATGCAAATCAACATTCTAAAGATTGGCCATCTTTAGAACAATAGAAGCCATCAATTCTTTCCTCAAAATCATAACTATGCTTTTTCTTGGTCTTACACAAACATGCCTAGTATTGACCCCTATTATCACCGAATCATAGCACCCCCTGTGCATGTATTTGAACTCACAAAGGTGATTGGATAACATGGGTACTATCTCCAAGTTGTGGGACTTGTTATTTGAGATGCACTCCGCAGAAAGTCCAAACTACCTCGCCACAATCTACTTAATGCAGATAAGCTAACTGCTCTAATCTAAATTTTCAAGGGACTAGGGAGAGAGAATGCATAAAATGAAAGCTTAAAGCGGTGATACACCGTGAAAGGAGGGTGGGAGAGTAGTCTCCAAATGTGTGAAATACAGAGGCAAAGTGCACACTGAAGAGGTGATGACAGCTCACTCATAATCTAGCAAAATGCATTCACAATAATATTCCAAGCATACACAATGATAATGAATCCTCGCAAGAACATAATAGATAGACGCATATTCTCATAGAAAGATCAAAGGGGCAAGAAGAATGCAAGAAAACACAAGGGGGAAGATATATCCACAAACCGCTTCATGATACCCAATCTATTACAAGATAAGGGCCTCACCATGCAAGGAGTCCACTACAAGGAACACATTCACCACAAAGAAATTTTGACGCATTGCTACCCAAAAACTCCCCTTTACAATGAGCCCAACACTCCAATTTATAGAAAATGAGAAGGAAAAGAGAAGGGAAAATGGAAATCCTGAAATCTGTCCTTCAACCACCTCGAAGAGGCATTAAATTGAGTGAAAAGGTTTTCCATTACTCTGCAAAAGGCTCCCCATACCCATGTGATGATGACCATGCCTCTTAATGCACTTACCAAATAAAACACTAACCCGCCACGTTTCCTTAAAAATCTCAATCAATCTCTAATCAAAACTGGAATTTTTGATTTCTTTGCATTGGGCTCGAACTTGATTCCAACAGAATTTTTGTGCAATTTCATTGAGAAATGCAAAAGTTAGGCCTTTCCCGGGCAATTTTGGGCCTGATGACTTTTCTATCATTCATGGAGCATTGACCGACTAGAGCCGAATATGTTTCTTTTATTTAAATATATCTACCCTCATTAAAAATAAGAAATCCAGTTTTTGTGGCGTAGAGGACGTCAGTGCTCACAAGTCCATGTTATCAAAATCTGAGCTCTGAGTCAAAAGTTATGGCCGCTTTGGATCAAACGGTTTCCTCCCGGACACGTGTCATGATTTGATTGGTCCAAATTTTTAACCATTCCTGATGCCCCCATAAAAAAATCTAAGGAAAATTCACCCTCGCATTGCTCTTCTTATTCAAAGAAAAACTTCAATGCCTTCTTTTGTTTCCTTCATCTTACCCATTCCCCATGGATTTCTAACATTTTCCCTTAATGCAACATGGGACTTCTTTGCATAGAATTCCATGAACTCAACCTAGCTTTCCCAAAATATGACTTTCCTCTACATGGTACCTTTTGTCCTTACCAAAAGATGTTATCACTCATGGATGGTTTCTACATAACCAAATTGCTTACCCCGAGGATTAACACAAAACCACATTCATCACCCTCGTGGACCTTCTACTATCGATTACATACTTTTGTCCTTAAAAATACTGACATCATGAATTACATCTTCTATGACATCATGCACCGTATATTATAAGATTATGTAGATGATCTCCTTACCAAATATAAACACCACTCCAAGAAACTCTTCATCCTAACAACCATCTTTGACCACCTTATTAAATATTGTGTTCCCCTTCAGCGTTAAGAAGTGTGTCTTCATGGTTTTCTCGAGAAATCTCTTAGGATTTATCGTCTCCTTATGTGGTATAGAGGTTGACCACCAAAGTCAAGGCCATTCTTGAAATTCCTCTCGCCCACTAATTTACAAAGAGCTCAGTAGCCTACAAGGTTATTTGTAGTCTATTTGTCATTTCATTTCACAACTTTCCAATCGATGTCAACCATTTCATCACCTTCTCAAAAAGGATGTCTCCTTTAAATGGGATGATGACTTCCACAAAGCTTTTAAGTCCTTAAAACAATACCTTCTCTAACCACCCCTATTCATTCCACCTAAAGATGATCAACCCTTCTACCTGTACATCTCTACTACCGATCACTCCTTAGGGGTCATGCTCACTCATCGTGATGAACAACAAAGGGAGCAGGTGGTTTATTACATAAGTTGTACTCTTCTGGACTACGAGACTTGATACACCCATACCGAAAATCTTTACTTAGCCTTAGTTTTCATAGCCACAAAACTCCGCCATTACCTTCTTAACCACAAAACCTATGTTGTTACCAACACCGACCCCCCTTACACTTCATGTATGCCAAACCTTACTAAAATCAATGGGTTACACACTAGTTTATGCATCTAGTTGACCTTGACTCAAACTAATCCATCAAAAGTCCATCAAGGGCCAAGCGATCACCAACCAATTGGCCGATGCACCTATTTTCGGGATCAACCCTATAATTTTGACTTTCTAGATGAGTCTATTGCTACCCTTTCCTTGGGCCGAACCTACTTACCAAATGACACTTTTCTTCGATGGTTCCAAGTTTCGGTGTGGGGTGGGGCTAGTGTTATTCTCATTCTCGCTTGATGGTGAGCCCATGCCTTTGTCTTTCAAACTCAATTTTTATTACAAAATAATATTTCTCGAATACGAAGCACTCGTATTGGGTCTCTAGGCTATCTATGCCTTAGATATCAAGTCCATCAATATCTTTGGTGATTCTCAATTGGTCATAAACCAATAAAATGGTATATACTAGTTTTGTAATGAGATAATTCAAAAGTATAAGCAACATGTGGACATAATTTTGACCACCTTCAACCATTACACCCTTCAAACTGTCCCCCATTCTACCAAAAATTTGTAGATACCATGGCCTACTTGGCTTCTCAAATACCCGCTTCACCCGCCGATTCTAAAATATTTTTCATCGTACAAAGACTCCAATCACCCTCTTATTTACCTCGTGAAGTTTACTCTATCAGAACCACCGCTCCCAACCCAAATGACCTTTGGTATAAATAATACTCAAAATATCTTTCCTCTCCATGTTACCTCCCGACCTCATTCGTAATAGACAACTCACCTTTCTTAAAAGGGTCTCTCGTTACATCATCATGGGTGGCCTCCTCTCTAAGCACATATTTGATGGTATTCTCTTACAATTCCTTATACCATTAAGGAAGTTCATGATGGCATATGTGGAGGTCACTTCGGGTCTTGCTTTTTCTAAGCATATTCTTCGCCTAGGCTATTATTGGCCAAACCTTAACCATGATTATTATGACTACATTAAGCATTCTATAAAATTCCAACAACATGTTAATCTTAATCATACACCCAATCATACCTTACAGGTCACCCATGACCTTTGGCCCTTCTCTCAATGGGGTTTAGATCTTGTCAGAGAGATCAATCCCCATTCTTCCTAACATCAATGGATAATCACCACTACCAAATATTACACCAAATGGGTTGAAGCCATACCTCTCATCTCCAAAAAAGTCAAGAAAATATTTGAGTTCATAAATCATCACATTATTTATCACTTTGGTGTCCCACATCACCTCATCATTGACAACATAAAACAATTCAAACATAAAACCTTGTAGAAAATTTGTGACAACTTCGATATTCAACTAAGTTTCTCATCATCATATTACCCACAAACCAACGGCTAGGCTAAATCCACTAATAGAACCCTAAAAAAATTATCACGAAAGTGGTTAATGATACTAGGAAGAACTAGCATACGCACCGTAGTGCCCACTTCCCTTTGACACCTTTTGATACTGATCTTGATACTGTTGATTACATTATGGACATTATTATGGTTTTGATTTAGTATGATGTTAGATGTCGGACCATGCATTATTGTTGATCTTTATTTATTTATGATGCATGATGATTATTAGAGACACTTCATTTGTGGATGATGATATACTAGTTGACATGGATATATTATGAATGTTGTTCAGACTTATGATTTTTGGATATTGTGAGTAGACCTAGAAAATGGTCATTTTATGATATAAATTGTAAGTGATATTGTTGATTTCCTTGATGTTGTTGTGATTCATATGTATAGATGTTTTTGGAATTATATTTATATTCATTTTGGATGTTCTGATGTGGCCACGAGGCCGAAGGAGGTATTGTGTTTTGCAGGTTAAAATATCACAACAAACATCGGGGATTGGAGACCAACCACATTGGAATTCTAGATGAATTCAACAAGGTCACCATGGCAACATGTTTTGTGTGTGTGTGTGTGTGTTTTTTTGTTAGGGATTCCCATGGGGGCTTACCTTTGAATGTGACCAAGGGGTTTTGTGTATTTTATTATTGTGTGCATGTGTTTATTTTGTGTTGCATTTACCCCTTCCTTTTTTATTTTTGGCAAATAGTTTTTTGAAAGGGACTATACCCTTAAGAACAAAAGAGGGCCTAGAAGCCAGAATAGGAAAGAGAACCAAAATAGAAAGGATCAAAATCTAGATGGGACAATGAAGCCCAAAGTAGCCAAAGAGTAGCTACCCCATCAAAACAAAAACAATATGAACACTACAGAAAAGTAGCAAAAAAAGATAAAGCAAAAAACAACAATAATTACAAAGAAGTGTAGCAAAAGCACCCACAATTACTTCTTGTGGCTTTGTCGATGCTGGATTTGATATTCTACCAAGATTTGAACATAGCCAAAGTCATCATGTGGGTAGAGTCAGTAACATCTAGCTGATCAATGGTCCTTTTGCTTTCCTTATCAGTGCCCCAAAGGGTTGTCGAACCCCACTGAGATTGGAGACACTACGGACATGTTGCTCAATGAACTCTTCAATTGCATTAAAAATGGCCATATTATAATCATGGTGAGTCTTGGCCTTCCCTAAATGGGAGTCTAAGGAGTTCAGCTTCTTGTAAATATCTTCAATCTGGCTATTATTCATAGCCACCTCCTCCTCCTTCTTCCTCTTACCTTTTTGTTTTGCCAAGTTTTTGACCTCTTCCTTCAACAGCTTCATGTCAGCTTCTAAGGCTTCCAGCCTTTTTGTGGAGCTCTCCATATGTGCTTCCTGAGAACTAGCACTACTAATATGAAGGAGGTTATGGGAAATTTCAATCTCTTGAGGACCCTTCCCCACGTAGGGGGTATCAAGGTTCAGTCTTCTAGAGGACCTGGTAACCGGTCTGGCCGAAGTGGAAGCAAAGGGGGTGGGAGCAGAGGTGGGGGAATGGGAGATGGAGCCGGGAAGGCCGGGAGAGGGGTGACAGCAGCAGTGGCTGGGGATAGAATGTGGAGAGATGGGGCTAGCGGCCACTGAACCGGGCAGAGGGGGAACAGCCAGGGGAGGAAGGGAAACCAGGAGATCGAAGAAGACACAATTTATGCAGCAAGAAAATTAGCCCCTGGTGCAAAGGAACCACACGAGCATGCTTTTGAAACTCCAAAATGGAGTGCTCAAGAGAGTTAAGTAGATAATGGGGGAAACATACCGTGTGATTCCTGCGAAGTGGTTGAGGAAGACAAGATGCTTAGCAGGCACAGTGATGAACCTCCCTTCCAAAGAAATGAAACGCACCATCATACGGGTAACCTCATCATAAGGTGAAGGGATCGAACTAACAAGCAGGCCCACCATGACAAAGATCAACTTCTCTGTTCCCTCAACAAATCTCCTCTCCTCAGCTTCTCTATCAACCCTTTTATTAAAAAAGTGGTACCCCTCCATGCCAAGGCCAGTTGCTTCAACAATTAACTCCTCGTTGATCAAATCTTCTACCCCCATAATCCACAGTGTGATCCTTCCACTCCTTCACAAAATGCACTTGAAATACTTTGGTCATGGCCCTGAATCTTCTCCATAAAGTTGGTGATGCCTCCCTGGCTGAGAATATTCCAAAGCTCCACATTATCCTTCCAATCTGGATCCGCGCTGGGCTCAATCTGCAAGGGGGGCCCCCCATTGTCACCGTGCTTAACTACTTGCAAAAAATTTTAGAATCCTTAAGAGCGCTAATACCAGTCCACCTTTCACTATTGTTATCCACGCAGTGAAATTGCTGTTTAGAATAGCCATTGCTTTTCCCACAAATACCCGCGTGACTGCTGATTTGAACCTGTGGAAGTTCGCATGTGGGAACTACGGCCCTTTTGCTAGCCCGCTCCCTATCATCATTAACATTATTTCTATCTTGGGGATCCGTAGAGTCTTGTAACCAGATTGTAGAGAGCACAATGTTGCCGCATGTGCGACTTTCATTTCTATATAAATCCACTTGAACTTTCCATTATACTTCATACAATCTTGATTGTTCGACAAGATTTGTATAAGCTTAGTTTTAAAGTCAGCACGTGTGGGAGCTTTATTAATACTAATCCACTCCCAATGATCATAACCCAAATCATGAATTTGCATGTGTATAGATATCCACTTGAATGCTACTTTGAAGTTGTTTAGGAATGCTATTATTATCCCAAACAATGTGGTTAACATTAATGCCATAATTAGCCAATGCATCTGCCAACTTGTTACCCTCCCGATAAGTATGCATGATCCGAATGTTATTGAAGGTTTGGCAGATACTTATGGACTCTAAGATAAAATCCTTGATGTTCCAACTTGGAGGTGAGCACTGATTAAGGTGATTAATGATATTCAGGGAGTCCCCTTCAAGAATGAGGTTTTGGATATTATGAGTCTGGAGCAATTCTCAGGCCCCATAAAGTAGATAATGCTTTGGAAAAATGATTGGTTTGAATTCCCATTTTTCCAGCATACGCAGCAATCAGACTACCTTTATGATCCTGATCACTCCTCCCCCTGCCGCAATCCTAGGGTTACCCTTAGAGGCCCCATCAAAGTTCAATTTATACCAGTTAAAATCAGGAGGATGCCATTGAATCAAAGATCTATCAATACTATTACTGGAATTGCTACGTTATTGACAGCTCCAATCTACCAGTTGGATAAGACATATTCTTCATTTTTTGGATAACTCTTGTTCTTGGGGGGTTTAAATCTAGCAATATTCTCTTTGATATCATTAGAAATTTTACCAATACTGAGCTTATAGTTTTGATTCTTATTTCTAAAAATAATATCATTTCTATCTTTCCATATCCTCCAAATAATATGAGGGATAACCAGCTTCCAGATCCTTCTGACAACACAATGCCTATAGGGTGGGTTCCATTGAGTCCAAAGCTGATTGAAATCCTTCGGCACCACCCAGAGAGCTTCAAATTTAGAGAGGGAAAACTCCATATTCTGGTAGCATAATCACAATGGATAAACAAATGACTGATATCCTCAGAGTCTTTTTTACAAAGATGACATCTATTAGGCATTATAAAACCTCTTCTCATCAGGTTGTCAAGTGGTAAGAATCCTGCCTCTGATAGCCAGCCAAAGGAAGAAATTTATTTTAGGAGTTAATTCAGCCATCCAAATCCTATTCCAATTGAACTCTGTTTGACTACTGTCGAAGAAAGTATTATATCCAATTTTGACAGAATAATCCCCATCAATGGAATTATTCCAGACCAGCTCATCCTTAGTGTCCAGTTGACTTAAGGGAATAAGATCTAACTGATCTTGAAGGGAGGATATAATTTGTATCAGATCATCTCTCTCCACTGAAAGTTTTTTCCATTTCTTTCTATTGCCATTTCCCTCAATATAATCCTTGATTTTAATGCCATACTTGTTTACAAGATTGTCCTTAACTATCCCAAATCTGTCCATAAGATTGCCATTAAACCAGTTATCATCCCAGAAATTTATATCCCAACCATCACCCACTTTCCATTTACTGCCCTGCTTAATGAAATTTCTGCTCTTAACCAGATTGTTCCAAAAAATGGAACCATAGGGGAGGTGCTCATCTTGCAGGAAAGAATAGATAGTTTGTTGATTTAGGTATTTAGCTTTGATTAAATCTATCCAGGGTTGTTTCTCTGAAAGCATTCTCCAGCCCATTTTCATAATGAGAGCCTCATTCATTTTCTCGATGTCTTTTATACCCAATCCACCCATAGACTTTGGGTACAAACCTTATCCCAAGCAACTAAGTGAAATTTAAACTTCTCTTCCATGCCCTGCCATAAGAATTTTTTTTGAATCCTCTCAATCTTTTCTTTGAAGGAAGAGGGGATCTTGTAGAGTGACATGATATAAATGGGTAGATTTTGAAGAGTACTTTTTATGAGCAGGCACTTACCAGCACTAGACAAAATGGCTCCTTTCCAACCAGCCATTTTTTTTTAAATCTCTCCAATAAATCATCCCACACCTTGCTAGAGACTTTTTTAGTGCTGAGAGGAAGGCCCAAGTAAGTGGCTGGAAGCGCACTTATTTTACAGCCCAAAATTTTAGCAATTTTAAGTCTTTCTTCAGAGTGTTGAAGAAGAAAATGGAGCTTTTATCATAATTGATCTCTTGCCCAGAAGCAAATTCGTAGAGCTGCAAAATAGCCTTGGTAGCCTTAGCTTCAATGATGGAAGCCAAAAGAAGGAGGATAGTATCATCCGCAAATTGCTGATGGGAGACAGCTTGGCTGATGGAAGTGGGCTTTGAGCCTTTCAAAAGACCATCATTGACTGCTTTACCAATTGTTCTACTAAGGCTATCAGCCATAAGAATGAAGAGCAGGGGGAGATGGGGTCCCCTTGCCTTAGCCCTCTGCTGCTAGTGAAAAAACCCACAGGCTCACCATTAACCACCACTGAGAATCTGACCGTAGAGATACAAGCCTTAATAATTTTTCTAAATTTGTCCGGAAAACCAAATTTAGTTAAGACTTTGTCAAGAAAAACCCAAGAAACCTTGTCAAAGGCTTTATTCATATCAAGCTTAAGAACCATATTTGCTTTTTTATTATTCTCCATAGAATGTATGGTCTCATGAACCATAATCACTCCATCTTGTATAATCCTACCTTTGATGAATCCACTCTGCTGCCTTGAGATTAAATCATTCATAATGAGTTGAAGCCTTGTAGCAATAATTTTGGTAAAAATTCTATAGATAGCGTTCACAAGGCTGATGGGTCTGAAGTCTTTGAAGTCTTTAGCATCCATTTTTTTGGGGCCAGCACAATGTGAGTGTTGTTCAGCTCTTTCAAAAGATTTCCAGTTCTGTAGAATTCATTCACCACTCTGAGAAGATCATCCGAACAAATTTCCCAAAATTTCTGGAAAAAATTAATGGAGAAACCATCCGGGCCTGGAGCCTTATCACCTTCTAAAGTAAAAACAACCTTTTGCAGTTCTTCAAGCATGACAACTTTGGTGATATTTCTAAATCTTTGTTCCTCAATTTTATCTTGGGGAATAGCCTCCAACATAAAAGAAATAGCCTCAGCATTGATGATATTCCTCTCCTTAAGAAGTTTTTTATAGAAATCTAGTGCTTCTTCCTTGATGCTATTGGGATCTTTTATAATATTTCCATTACTTTTAGCCACTTCCATGATCCTATTACAAGCTCTGTGCTTCAAAGTGGTCATATGAAAGAACTTCGTATTCCTATCTCCCTCTTTAAGCCAGATAGCTCTAGACTTAAGTCTCCATAAAGATTCTTCTCTCTGCACGCAAATCGTATGCAACTCTGAAAGAATATTCTTCTCATTAGTTTGGTCTTCAACAGATCTCCCCATTGTATCCATTTTGATTTCCAAATCCTGGAGATTTTGTTTTAACTTCTTTTTATTATCAAACACATTGCCAAAAATGCTTTTATTCCAGATTTTAACTTGCTTTTTAACATTTTTGAGCTTTTGAATCAATCTAAATTGAGCAGTGCCTTCACCATTCCATCCCCACCATTATTTTATCTTGTCATAGATGTTTTCATGCTCCATCCACATCTTTTCAAATTTGAATGAGCTTCTGATGGGTTTAGTCCAATTGAGAAGATTTAAAGCAATCGGATTGTGATCCGATCCAACTCTGGGCAAGGAAGAGAGGTGAAAGTCTTGACTGAGAATCCAGCTTGCTGAAATCAGTGCTCTATCCAATCTCACCTGGATAAGATCTTTTCCCAACCTTCTATTATTCCAAGTGTATTTATTCCCATGGAGATCCACATCTAAAAGATTATGTTCAGCAATAAAATCAGCAAAATCCTCCATACCTGTAGAAAAGCTGGAGATTCCTCCATACTTTTCACCTGGGTTTAGAGGAGAGTTAAAATCACCCATAATAAGCCAGTTAGCTGTACTATATTGGTTTCTAAAGGTTTTAAGATCAGCCCAAAGTTTTCTTCTCCCACTAACCGTATTAGGGGCATATATGTTAGAAAGGATCCATTCACCATTATTCTCAATAGCAAGAAATTTGATTGCAAGATGATTAGTGCTAGCATTAAGAACCGTACCAGTACAATGCCTTTTATCCCAAAGAGTAGCCAGTCCTCCAGAGGCTCCCCTGAGAGTCTACAACCACCATTTCAGAGTTTTCCCAGAAACTCTTTTTATTAGTTTCAAGGATCTTAGCTTTCATCTTAGTTTCCTGCAAAATCAAAATACTAGGACTACTAGAATCCCATAACTCCTTGATGATTCTCTGCTTGGAGTTTCCATTTAGACCTCGGATGTTCCAAGAAATAATCTTCATTTGGAATGATTGGGAGTTGGGATTGCCTGATGGTTCAATTGACTTTGAATGCCATCTGCAATGTCTCTCTCAGTTCTCTTAGATCTAAGAGCCTTTTTTGAGGGCCTTCCTCTTTTAGAACTACCTCCAAAGTCTACTAGTCTTCTTGCAGAAGATCTAGTAGTTCTGGATGTTGAGGTATCCCAGTTGTCCTTTTTCTTTTTCTTATCACTGTAAAGTGATTCTGGGATCATTTCAAATCCTTTCATTCTCTTTTTCTTTTTTGAAATGACCTTTGTGAATCCAGAATTTAGTTCCTCATCTTCTTTGACAGTGTAACTTCTCCCTCTTCACGCTCTTTCTGATTCCTGTCAATTGAGTGTGGATCAACTGTTCTGATGCTGTAGCAAGTAGGTGAAACTGCTGACCTATTGCTGGAGCAAGGAGGTATATCTGTAGATAATTTACCATCTCCCCTAGGAGTGTTATTCTGCAAAGTTTCTTTAAAATCCATACTAACCTTGTCTGATATTTCCTCAATGATGCACAAAGGTTTATCTATCTCAGCTTCCTTATTGTTTTGATATTGATCATTAGGGACTATATTAATCTTCACAATTCCTTCTTGCTCGTTCACCACCATGGACACCTTTATAGGATTTTCCAAGTCCTCTTTGCTAGGTGCTGCAAGCAAAGCTACTGCTGGGGTTTTAGGATGCTAGACCAAATGTTTCCTTATTTGAGTTCTAAAACCCCTTTTTTTCCTTTCTATTGTAGTCCAACTCCATCTGACTAGGGGCTTTGTCATCAGTGTGAAGAGCCCTGCATTCCTTACTCAAGACTGAGCCATCCACAGGTTGTTCAGCTTCCATTGTAGGGAACTCCTTCTTGGGACAACTTTTGGTGGAGTGTCCTATGTGATGACAATGCTTACATCTCAAATGAAAAGTTTCAAACTCAATTTTTTGAGTCCACACCCCATACCTAGATTTCAAGATGATGTGCTCCAGTAATTCCTGCTCCATTTCAGAAAAATGTAGAATCAAGCAAAAGCAAGTCTGGATCTGTTTCTCATGGGCCCATCCAGATCCGATAGGAGCACCTAAGGACTTAGCAATGTTTAGCAGAATTTCATCATCCCAAAAATGCAATGGTAGCCTAGGGAGCCTACACCAGATTGGAATGGTGTTTATATTTTCAGTGTTAGGGTCAAATCTAGGATACCATTTTTTCAAAAAGAGGCCCATATTACCCAGCCACCATGGTCCTCCCAGAAGCACCGATTCCAAATCAGCTTGCTGATTAAATTTTTCCAGAAAAAAACCCCGTGGCATGATGGTAATACTCAGATCCCCCTTAGGTTTCCACTTTCTCAAAGCCCATTTTCTAATAAAATCAATATTAGGTCTAGAGCCAAGAAACTTACCAACAAGGGAGAGATTCACTTTGCTCAAAGCCCTATCAACACAGCCATCTGGGACCATCAGGCAGGTGGCACCTTCACATCCTTTTCCCACTTGAACTGACCTTTTTGAGGAGAGTGCGGACCCACTTTGATGTTAGGGCTTTGAAGAATCTTATTCCAGGCCAGAGGTGTGGATCCCAGCATTTCCACTTTTTCATTTTACAGATTTACAACCGTCCGATTTTGGCCAGAGATCAGCCTCTCCTCAGCAATTTTAGGCTTAGTGCATAGACATTCTCGCAGCTTAACTGCAAAACTACGTTGATAGTACCTCCATCGCTCTCCCCATCGCTCTCATTCCCATCGCATTTACCCCTTCCTTATTCTTTTAATTGTGGAGAATTAATGTGAGTAATCATATTGTTAAAAATAAATCAAATTTTGGATATAAGAAAGTAATTATAGAAGTTGTTGGATCTTGTATTAAATGTGGTAAGTGATGTGTAAGTATGTGTAAGAGTTGTGTAAGTCATATTTTGGAGTATGAAACACTCCACCTCCTTAGAAATTTGGATTTGTCCTTAGAGGCTATTTTCGAGGCTTGTGGGACAAGTGAAACTTGTCCCATACCTCTTAATATTATTTACCAACCATACCTATGGTTGGAAGTTTAAAATTAGAATTTTATAATGCTTTTCTATAAATCAAGTTGCATGTTTTAATTTCACTCTTCTTACATTTTATTGAATTCAGTCCTTTGTGGTGCGGGTTTTTTTGGAGTGTGTAAGTTTATTGTCATATTTTCCACCCACCTCTTTATTGTACTTTTGAGAGTGAAATTTGACTTTTGTGTTGGAGTTGAGGATTTGTGATGTGGAATCCTACATGGATCCACCTCATCCTTTTCTCTTCCCTCTTCCTTAAATTTGAATTTTCTTGCCTTGTTTTAGGTTGTTGAAACATTTTGCATGCTTCCTTGGGGAGAATTTTCTTGTTGATTGAGCTCTTGCTTTTAGAAGGAGATTGAAGAACTTTGCATGCTTTTTGGTTTTTGATTTTGGGACTGTATTTTGACATTGAAAGCTTGTTGTTTTGGAACAAAATCTACCATGGAGAGGTAGGATCTTAGCTCTTCATTTATGCTTTTATTTCTTTTTATGTTTGTGTGAATGGTGAATGTTTTGTGTGTTTGTTGGCTATTTGGGTAGACTGCCATAGGAATGGTGTAGGAGAAGGCTATGGGGAATTCATGTGGGGGGCATAAGGGAATGCTTTGGTGGCATCGTAATTCTTATGGAGGAGTTTGGGATTGGGATCCACCATGGAAAAGAAATAGCTTGCATTTCTTACTTTGTGGGGGGCATAAGGATATGTGTGATGAATTATATTGGTGGTTTGTTACAGGTGGATACCCAATTCCCATTGGGAGGCATAAGAAGCTTCCCCCATAGCTCTTTCTCCTTTGGCTTGCATGATGAAGCCTGAGTTCTATCTTAATGTTTCAATGCACAATGTTGTTTTGTTTAATGTGTTTTCAATTTTGAAATGTTGTTGAAAGTTTTCTTGGTGGAATGTGTTTTCACATTTCCTATTGAAATGTGCTCGGGGCCAATTTGAAGAAAGATGGAACTTCTTCATTGGATGTCTTGGTTGGGTGGAGAGCGTTGCCTTTCCCCACTTTTGTTGTGATTAACTTTGAAGAAAAGGTAACTTTGCATGTTGTTGTTATGGGCAGAGAAAATAGTTTGACAGCTCCTTGTGAAATAAATTCTTTTGTAACCTTTCCCACTTTGAAGTGGATGAAATTGTAAATGTTTTGAAATGGAAAGATGTGGTATGGATTATGAAATTTGTAAAGTGAAATGTAAAAGAGTTATGCTCTGTATTCAGTTCTGTTATTAGAAAAGAAAGACATGTATTCTATATGTCAGTATTTTGATATATATATATATATATATATATATATATATATATATATATGAAAGGAGTTGTAAAAGATTCATTGAATTAATGGAAGTTGTATTACCTTGTTCAGAATGGAATTGTTATATTTAAATTCTGTATTTGAAATCCCTGGTTGGAAAATGAAAAAAGGGAAATACGTATGAAGGAATTGCATTACTTTGTCCTTTTGAAAATATGACAAAATTGGAAACCAGACTTTATATTTTAGCCATTAAATGGTTTGATTAAATCACTTAAATGTATTAGACTAGAATAGAAATGAAATTTCCATATTTGGAAGATGAAATGATAAACAGATCCTTTAGAAATTGATCTCTGTTGTAAATTTAAAATCTGGCAAATAATTTATCTAAAATGCACAGTTTGAATCTTAAAATAATAATCAACATTGAAACATTAAAATTTAGCATGCTATGATATCAATGAACTCAATTTGACAAAAATACACTTAAGGAAATAATTTAAAACATTACAAAATCAGGCCCAAACCTTTCACAATCTTTTTGTCAAATGTTGGAAAATTCGAATTGGAAATCAATTGAGAAAAATTGCCTTTCAATACATCCTAAAATCCTTCTCAGAATAATTCTCCATGTCTATTTGGCATGTTGAGTGAAGGAGGAGATCAAATTGAACAAAATTTTATAAGTTAAAATTTACCAGTTTGCTTTTAAAAAGCTTGTAGAACATTTTCATGAAATTGACCCCTTAAACTTTATCAAAATCTAAAATTAATGATTCCTTTGCAAAGAGGGCATCGAGAGCTTTCCAGAAAGTCCTCGTTTTCCCAAAACTAAGCTTTCTATCAAAAGTTATGGCCTTCTAAAGTTTTCTTCACTAGCATTAAAATTTTGGGAAAATTTTCTTGGCAGGCCCATGGCCCAAATTTTTCCTTGGGACTTAATAAAAAAATTTGGGAATTTTTTTAACATTTTCCCCACCACCCCACCACCCCGTAGCCAATCAGAGGTTGCCACGTGGCCTCACAAGGCATCAGTGGAGGCGCAACACAATTTTATTCCTTGGAACCTTTTTAAAAATTTGGAAAATTTGATTAATTTCCTTTGCCGCCCATGATCCCGCATCCAATCAAGTACTACCACGTGGCATGGCAGAGTGGCGAAACCCTTAAAACTTTATCATTTTTGAGAATTTTTTTTTGGAAAAATTTGTATTTACCTCCATGGCCCCGCACTCCCACCCTTGACTTGGAGAAATCCTTTATGTGGACACATGGGCCCGCACATGCTACTTACCTCTTTTCCCCTCCCCTTTGGCAAATCCTCCCTAACTTCTCCATGGCCCCACCTTTCCTCATTTTATTTTCTTGATTTAGCTTGAGGGTGCCATGTGTCCTCCTTGGACCCACGGTGTGTGGGAGAAAAATTGGTTTTCACCCCCGTGCAAGAAAAAAATAAATCAAAAGACCTTCTGTGGTCCTCCAACGTGCCCTTTTGGGAAAATTTTCATCCCTAGACCCGCTCTTGGGGAAAAGTTTCACCCCAAGGCCTTGGCCCATAACTTGAGTTTTACGAGGAGTTAGGACTTATTTATATCATTAGAAAGGTGAGGAAATTTCCTATCCAATGGGAATGATTTAGGGAAATTTTGAATGTGTTAAGTGTGAGAAAAATCAAGTTGAATCTCTAAGCTTGTTAGAGAGTGGGTATGGTGATAATTTACCCTCTGAACCTAATTGAAACTTCTAACCCTAAATTTTGGACCTTGTGACCTCTGATAATTGTTAATAAAGGAAAAGTATGTTCTAGTGAATTTGAATTGTTTCAATCTGTTAGTGGTAGTTGTTGCCTTGTAACCTGGTAGTAGACTCCTTTAAACAAAAAAATTATTCCATAATTTTCCTAACTAATCCTAGGTTGTTTCTTGGGTCTCAAGTGGGTTGTTTTAGTGGGCATCACATACACATTCCTTTTTCCATGTAGATGTATAGCACTAGTATTCACACTTCCACCGCTGCCACACCTTTTTCTCTAGTCTACGGTATAGAGGCTGTTCTGCCTCTCGAAGTCTAGATTCCATCTCTTCATATTTCTCTCCATGACATGCTCAATGATGATGACTTTCACTAGGACCGTTTACCACAACTTGAGTTATTAGACAAAACCATCTTAGAAATCTTGACCATCTTCAAATTTACCAAAAACGTATCAAACGTGCCTATACAAAATGTGTCTATGAATGAACTTTCCAAGTCAATGATCTCGTCCCGAGGGAAAATCAACACGTAACCAAAGCGAGAAAAAAGTAAATGGGGAAAATTTGCTCCTAATTGTCTTAGACCATACATCGTGACTCATGCTTATGGATCAGCTTATCATTTATCTTCACTAGATGGTAAACTCCGAACTCCGAGCCCCTTAATGCCTTGCATTTTTACCCATTCTACTATTGAATTTCAGTCCTACCTCACCTTCTACCTCTTTTCATTCTTTTCCCTTGAGTGCTTTTCACTCCCCTCCTTTCACTAAGCCATCCCCAGCGATGAAACAAGAATCATGTGCGTACTTTCAGACAAGATCCCATGGTCATTTCACCTTGATTTCTAAACAAGAATCTAGTTCTTCACCTTATTATTGTCCATGACTTAAAATCCTCACATGGGATCTAACTCCATGAATCAAACTTCCAATAAAAAGATGATTCCCTCAAAAAGGAAATCTTTCTCTGTACATTACTACTATAAATAGACTACTCCCTCGAAGGACAACTATGTAAATCCTACTTTAAAAAATAGAAAAAGAGAATCAAGCTTCCTGCAATGATTAGCTTCACGAAGACCTCAAGGAATTAATTTTCTCATCTCATATAAACTTCCCACATCAATCATTCTATCTCAAATATAAGTCAAAATAACAACCTTTTTCATCATGGACTTGTTTATTGTGATCTTGGATGTCTTGCCAAAAGGCATGCTCCCTCATGCCATATAAACTAACCACTTTTCACCTTCTCACCATTCACATTTTCATTTCCTACCACCTCAAGGGACCTACTAAACCATGACATTTGGTGATCATGTGACTACTCTTCACCTTTAGAATAATCAAACATGCAATGTATTTAGGGTCTTACATTCATGAGCCTATCTAAAGTATGAACCACCCATTATGATCCTCACTAATCAGCTGCTTCTCTTGCCTCCTCTTATCTTTTACATTTCTCCATTCCATATCGATTATCCTATACAGACTAAACCCTCAATGCTTACCTCTGGAAATTTTCCTCTTTCACAATAATCAACTTAAAATAACCCACACCAATGTGCCTACATAGTTCAACCATACCTAAAATACCTAGACTCAATCATGCCTATAACCGACCAACCCATTCTCATACCTCCTTATATTTTCCCTAGCTTATGGGAGAACTATATTGGCCCGAGGTCCCTTTTCATCGGGAAAATGTAGGGAACACTCGATGGCATGGGGCCCTTGGAGGTTAGGTCAGCCACTCTCTACCCTAACCAATTCCCCTTTTCCATTTTCTAATCACATTCTACCCTAGTTAATTTCCTTTTTTATATCAATAATTGGAAATTAAACTAAAATAAAATAAAATTTATTCACATCTTTATCATCATCATTCATACATTCCCATTATGTCTACCATTTCTTTACCATTATCATGCATGTTACTACAAAACATCTCAACGTGAACCACATCATCATTAATTACACAAATTAATGAATTACAAACACAACCAATCTCAATTTAACCATACCTAAACCAAACTTAAACTTCATCATACCTAAGTCAACTTGACTCAATCCATGCCTAAATCAACAACCTGATTCAATCCATACCTATGACCTGACTCGATCCATGCCTTTGACCTATTTTTATCATGCCTAAACTAATTTGTTTCCATCACATATACAAATCAAAATAGCAAGTTAACCACAACCATATACACATAATCACCATAATCACCATCATCTCTATAAATCAATCATCTAAACATGTGTATCCATATAGATGACTCTCAAATATCACTAGCACGTAGGCCAGTGTATATAAAAATCTCAAAACCTCTCATATATATCCTCAATATCTTTGGCATGAAGGCTGGTATATATGTAAAAATATAAGATCAATAATGTAATCATGTCGAGAGCTCAATCATCTCCCCATCTCGATGTCCAAACAAGTCTCATCTGTCTCTCCCCCTACTCCTTTAGCTTTGGCATCCGCCGACCTCCCTTTTCCTCACCCTGTCCGGCCTCGATGGTCCTACCTCCGGATCTCGGCCTCTATGCACTAGTGGCCCCACCCCGAACTAGCCCCCCGGGCTTGTTGGCATCATGTACTCTCCACACTATTTGTGTGGGATCTTCTCCTCTTAGTTGAGGCTGTTGTGCTATGTACTCGACATATTATAAGACATATATACTTTTTTCCATCAAATGATCCTAGTAGTATCTCATCTCACCCATGGCATCTCTACATCTAGCAATGGGTACTATCTCGGTGGTACCATCGGTCTTTGACCCTACCCTACTCCCACCCGAATAATGGGACCCTATCCCTACCCCCATGGTGGTGCCATCGACCCTAGATCCTAGGCCCAGTATCTGGGCCTAAAGGGCCACTATGTGTGCCTTTGTAGCGCCAACCGCCCCGTAAACATATAACCCGACCTACATCATGTTTTATTGATCATATCCTAAACCTTGGATACCAAAATCACCTCAACCTTGTTTGGATAAACCTATCTACCTTAGACAATGTCAAGTTTTCCTGCTCTTCAACTTGGTACCATGCTGCTACAGCTTTATACATGTACAAGTGTTTGAATGTTACTACCTTTGACCATGAGCCATTACCTTGATTACACCGATTGGACCTTTTACCCCTTTACCCCCATTGCCTACATTCCTCTTCATCATATTCACCTTTTATCATATTAGTCACTGATTCTTCCTTCTACTTCATCAGCCCTAATTTTTGGGGGATCACCTTCACCCACACAGGGGAAACGACACCTTATTTTGTTAGCGTAATACGCTTACTAATACAAGCTACACAACAAAAGGGGAAAAATGTAGACACCAAAATTGGGTCACACTCCCCTTGGTCCCATGTAAAATAATCACCTTGAGTACACTCACCTAACCATGGCCCCTTTCATCCCAATCTAATATTAATTAAATTAAATTAATTCATTTCCTCATAGTATTTATTATTTAAATATCCTAATTGAGATAATTCTCACACCACCACCTCACCTATACACTTCACCTAGCCACCTCACCCTAAACCTATTCTTAGTATGTTGTCATAACTAACTAAGACCTACCTAAACCCTAAAAATCAAAGCCTACATTCCTTCTAACCACATTCCCACCCATTAGTAAGGAAGCTTCCATTATAATCCATGGAGAAAATGAACAAGATCGAAGAAATCAAATAGATCTCCTAGTTTTAGAAGACCTAGAAAATCCCACCCTAACCGACGCCCGTCACCCAAAACCATTGCTGGTCAACCCGGAATCATCATCGGTTACTATTTATTCCCCAAAACAACCTTATTTTAAGGTTGTCACATTTAGAAAAGAAAGGAGATGAAACTAGATCTATATGCAAGCAAAACCAGCATTTACACAAGCATCGAAGTAATCACTTAGCCATTTGCATTCAAGAAAGCATCCAGGAAGTGGCATCATCACACCAAATTCCATCCATCCATCAAGCTCATATAAAAGTAAGTATTTTGTTAACTAGCATTCATCTATTGTCATTTTAGTAGGCTTTATTACCTCTATTATCAATTTCTACTTACATTCCCATTCTCCCATCATTTACCTTCATGCAAACTTGATCATTCCTTCACCCATACCATTAAACTATCCATACCCAACCGTTAAACACCTCTAAGTGTACCCAAGATCTCCATAGACCTTTCCATTTAGCCTTAGATCTGTCCTCACACCAAGATTTTAATAAGTTTCCTCTACCCCGACCATACCGACGCTGGTTACCCATAACCATCACCAATTTCACTTAAACTGACATCGTTCATACTAGATCAACGTCGGTCTCTATGTTTTACCTTCGAAAAGGAAAAATCCTAAAATGCCCTACCAAATACCTCACACATTTACCCCAAAACCGACTCGACCAATACCAATACTTTTACAGAGACCTTGCCCTTCAGATTCAATCATAGCTTAGCTTGTTGTGAACGAATTTGCTTATTGTAGTCGAATGAGATACCTAAATCATTTTAACTACAGTAGGATTTCATTTATTGTTAACATTGAATTATTTTAAACAATGGATTGATAGCCATCTAGGGAGTATCACACTTCCTAGATCTAGCATACACTAGGTAGTCCACTGCATATATTGTTTAACTTTCATTTGGTGGTCTTGTTTTCTATTGCAGGTAGTTCTCCAAGCCAAAAGGAATATCTCATGATCAGTTGTGGATCAAGATGTCATAAGAATGTAATAATCTTCAAATAAATTTAACAGGTATTCCTCCTATCCCATTTACAATTATCTATTTCATCAATATTCAAAGAAACACTCCAAGAATGAGGTGAAACAGATATGTATCACTAAGGATGAAGACCCAAAATAATTGATAATTTCCATGGAGGATTTTGTGGAGGGAATATCACTGGAAGAGCCATAGCTCATAATATCTTGAGAGCTGATTACTAGTGGTCAACTCCTTTTAAAGATACAACCCTACTTGGTAAGAAATTGTGAGAGTTGTCAACATTTTTTAGGAAGATTGAAAGCTTTAGGCTCCCTCCCTTTATAGCTCCGCATCAATTAAATCCCCATTTAAGCGTTAAGGGGGCAATGGACTTCATTCATGAGATTTTAGATTCTTCAAGTGCGGGCCACAAGTGGATATTATTTTCCACTATTACTTCACCAAGTGGGTGGAGGCAATCCCTACCAAGAAATCTACCCACCAAATTGTTATGGACTTCATTCTGAATCATATAATTTGTAGGTTTGGAGTGCCTACTAAAATAGTTGCTGACAATGCTATGAGTTTTCGAGCCAAACCTTTGGTAGCCATGTGTCATGAGTATGGGATCAATTTAGCATATGCTTCAAATTATAATCCCCAAGGTAATGGAAAAGCATAATCAAGCAACAAGAATTTGTTGAAGATAATCGAAGGACCTTGGAATTAAACAAATGGAAGTGGGGTGAGTAATTGAAGTTTTTGTTTGGGCTGATAGAATTATTGTCAAAAGAGCTACTGGAAAAATTCCATTTGAGTTGGTGTATGGAACTCAAGCTCTACTTCCCTACATATGCAATTATATTCTTACCAATTTATCCAATAATTAGAGGACCAAGAGGTCAGTCCCTATGATGCTCTTATTAATCAAATTGTTGAATTAGATGAAGAGAGAAGAGAATCCCACAAAGACATGTGAAGTTTAGGGAGAAATTGAAGAAATTATTTGATAAAAAGGTAAATCCAAGATCTTTCAGTGTGGGAGATCTTGTGCTATTGTGGGATAGTAGACATGAGGATAAGGGAAAACATGGAAAGTTTGACACATTATGGATGGGCCCTTATTCAATTAATATTTAGATTGGTGAGCACACCTTTTTCTTAAAAGACCTAGATAGGGAATTACTTGAGTTGCCTATTAATGGAAAGTAATTGAAACATTTCCTTGACTGGATTTCTCAAAATTGAGGTATGCATCATTGTACAATGTGTAGTATTTGGTTTTGTTTTGTTTGTTTTTGTGTTTTTCTGTTTTGGGTTGTCCTGGTCCTTAATGACCAGTTTTTGTTGGTTTCTCGGTTTGTTCTTGGGAGGTTGGTTATTGTTTCTTTGTTTTGGAGGTAATTTTTGACTCCATTTCCCAATGGATTTTTGGCACATAGTCTGCTATGTTGTTCTTGCATGCACTTCACGGGAGTTCCCATCCCCAATTTGGAGTTGATGTTGGTGCTCGTTTCAATCTTGCCTTGTTTGTTCACAAAAATTCAGTCCACATGGTTTGAAATAGTTTTTGTCTCTCTCTGTTTGGATGCTTGAAGTTTTGTCTTTATCGGGTTGTTTTCATCAAAATTTCTCTATAGGTGTGAATCACATTAAGCTATGTGTCGGTTGTAGTTTCTCCTTCCATACATACCTATTGTTTGTTTGGTCATAGATGATGGGTTTTCCCATTTTATTTTTCATGGTCATGCCTTCTTTGTTATTTTTTTCCCAGCATCCGTGAACACATGGTTGTATTTAATTGGACACGCATGATGGGTCTATTTGGTGAACTTATCACTTTTGTTACATTTGTAAAAAAATGCCAAATTGGTCCCATGGCTTCGATAATTTCTAATTAGCTATTCAACAATATGAAGTGGCAAATAAACTTTCTTACTTTTACCTCAAGACATACAAGTGTTATAAGATAAGTAGTTATGGGAAGGTAGGCCCTTTTGGAATTTTGAGGCATTATGATGAAAGGTGTAAAAGTGTACAAGGAATTCCTAGAGTTTGTAAATGGACATGTGGCTGTTTTTAAGTTAAAATCAAGGAGGCGGGTCACCGGAAGACTTTGGAACTTTTATCCTTGTTTTGAAAAAAGGAGTAAGGTATAAAAGTGAAGTGTGACCCCGCAAGTGCCTAGATAAAGCCATGTGTTGAGTTTACATCAAATACGGAAGGCGGGTTGCTGGAGGTATTATGGAATTTTCATCTTTGTTTTGAAAAGGTAAAAAGGTGTAAAAATAAGTCATGAATTTGCCAACGACCCTAGGAAAGCCATGTGTTAAACCTATATTGAAAGAGGGTGGGCGGGCCAGAATGTTTAAAAGCACACAATTCTTTTGAGTGGCATAAAAGGCCCCCAGGCCCGCCTCAACTAAGATATTTTTGACGTGGAGAGATGACACCTTTTTGGTACACCCCCAATTTAATTTTTGGAAGAGCACCGAAGAGACACGTGGAGGTTTCTGCTAGATCTTCCCATACTTAGACTTTTCAAGCATCTGATGTAACTTTCTTGGACCCTAGGTACGTGGTACCTTCTGCTAGTTCTTAAAAAATTTCAACGACCGGTGCAAATTTTCTAGGCCTGAGACATGCCCACGCTTATTTGGGGTCTTCTCTTTTGGGAACCATATCAAAAGTGTGCAAAAGAGACACGTGGAGACTTCTCAACAGCCAAGGTAACGTTTTTAGGCCTAGGGTACATGGAGAGCTTGTGCTTTTTTGAGGTCATGCTTATAGACTTCATCTTTGAAGTTGCGTAGAATAGACACATGAAAACTTCCACTAGAATTTCCCATTCTTAGGCTTTTCAAAGGACTGGTGCAACTCTCTCTCGGAGTTGTAGGCATATGGAGGGCCCACACTCATTTAGGAACCTACCTCTGGACTTCACCTTTGTAATTACACCAAGGAGACATGTGGAGGCTTCTGCTAGCTCCTCTTTACACTTGGTGACTTAGACTCACAGTGTAGATATGTGATATAATCCATGTGAGGACACTCATTTCTAAGAGGCACAAATGTAGGTATCTATTCCTCAAGGTGTATTCTCAAAGGTGAAAATGATTTCTTGTTAGATCAAGCCATATGGAGCCACCTGAGAATTATTAAAAAGGGGATTTCTTACACGACAAAATAAAAGAATGATTAAAAATACTATCAAAAGTTATGACATGGTGCCCCAATCATATCTGATGAAAGTAGGAAATGTGAATGGCTCAAAACTTTTCCACCTAGAAAAAACAGAGAGGAATATTCTCTTGAAGATTTAGACTTTTGGGGGAAATTTGGGATGAGTGAGTGAGTGAAATTGTATAAATGGAATGAGAATACTCTTGCAAGGTGGAGGTTAATTTTTCTAAAAAAGTTTAAGAGAGACCGATTTCTTGAGAAAACATCTTAGAAACTCATTTATTTCAAGTGTTTTTAGATTTAATCATGTCAAGATGGTTGCAAGTGTACAACCATTAACAAGTCGAGACTGTTTGAGAAACTTTCCCCCTAATGAATTTAAATGAACCTTGAATTAATTTGTGTTGATCATGAGCATTATTGTGTTTTCTTTTATTTCAGAATGTTTTCAAATAGTTTTTCTTGTTCCTGTTGCAATCTTATGTTAAAATCCCTCTAAGTCACACAAGATCTTATCCCTATGATAGTATTGTGGCATTTTCAATTTCATTATAAGAAGACCTTTAATCTTGTAATGAAATAAACAATTTAAAATCACTTTAATTTCACTGTGTTGACAAAGATTGTTTGTTAGTCTATGAGTGTATCTTAGGCTTGACAAACCAGGGATTTCTAACATTTAATTGAGTCTTTAACATGATCCTTTGTGTTGAATTCTTGAATAATGTGTCCAACCGTGCATCTCTAGGATTCCATCCATTCACATATTCTAGTTGAAGGAATATTTTAGCTAGTTTGAAGCATTCTATTATGTGAGTTCCCAATTTATGTTAAAGTTTCTCAAAGATTTGGTATGATCAAGTTTATCTTGCTTAACTTCCCATAAAAACTTCTCAAACAATGAATCCTTTATGAACTACCCCTATTTGTACTATGTATCACAAATTAAATAAACTCCATTGCCAAAGTATGCAGAAACAATTAGGCTTTAATTATTGTCTTTAGTAACCTGAACCTTGTCTAGAAAATATCTCCATTATCTAGAGTGACAACTCGTGAGAGTTAGATTGTGTTGTATTGATCATATTTTCTCAAGGTTTTCCTCAAAGTTGTGCAAAGAAGGATCTATTGATATCCTTCATCAATATAGGTTACAGAACGGGTCCTCTCACCTTGGTTGAAGGCACAACCTAAAGTAGTAAGGATAGATCAAATCCTTTAATACGGTGTTATCCATTTCTCCAATGCTTGAGTGACAAAGAGTCAGCTGAATCCCCTCCCTAGCTACAAAATGACTTATATTATGATTTTTTTCTAAAATGATCATGTTGAATCCGTGATCCTACTTAGCACCCAAGGGAGAATCAATTTGGGTACCAACACACTCTAAAGGAGTTATTTGAAAAAATCATGTTCTAACAGATACCTGGAGGGCAGAATCACTCAATGGATGCTATGGCCATAGTTGGGTCTATGTTACACATCACACCTAGAAACAATTACATTACATTATTTGTTGAACATCTACGAACACAAACATATGACATGAAAAATTTATGTTTAGTATGTGAAGTTGTTGGTCCATTTTCCCCTTGGTATAATGACATTTTTAACTATCTCTATGATGGAATTTTCCCTGTTGATATTTCTCGATCTAAAAAAATAATCTTATCTAATAAATAGTTGGCTATACCCTACTTGGGGGCATGCTCTATCATAGAGTCTATGGTGGGAATCTCTTGCATTATCTTAATTCAGAAGAATCTACCTTAGCGGTCAAGGAGGTGCACGAAGGCATCCATGGGGCCTATACAAGTGGTATGGTTCTAGCTAAAAATTGTTAAGACTAGGCTATTATTGGCCTACAATGGAAACTGATTGTTGTTAGTATGTTAAGAAATGCTTATTGTGCCAAAAGTATGACAACCTGATACATGCCCCAACATAGTATTTTCAGCCAATCACAATGTTGTGGCCTTTTTCAAAGTGGTGACTCAATCTCATTGGAAATATTATCCCTAATTCATCTGGTGGCCACATGTTTATTATTACAGCCACTTATTACTTCAAAAATGGGTAGAGGTTGTTCATCTTACCTATGTTACCGGTGCCCAAATTTGAAAGTTCATCATGAACCACCTCATTTACCATTACGACATTCTGTCAGCCATTGTAGCTGATAATGGAAAGTATTTCAAGAACAAAATTGTGAAGACATTGTGCCTATGCTTTTAAATCCAATTCAAATGGTCAAATTCCTATTACCCTCAAGGTAATGGACAGGATGAATCCTTGAACAAAAATCTTGTTTGAATAATGGAGAAGATGGTTAACAAGACTGGTTGTAATTGGCATTTACAGATCCATCCAACCCTCTAGACATATCAAACATCTATCCACACCCATACTAATATTACCCCATATTCCTTATTTTTGGCACAGAATCCATCCTACCCCTTGAGATCAAGATCCCTTCTTTGCACATATATTTGTAAGACTATTTAGACAAAGAAGAGGATTATAGAGTTGTCAAACTCACAAAACTAGAGTTGTTGGATGAGAAACAACTTCACACCCTTGATCACCTCAAAGTATATCAAAGTCAAGTACACCAAGGATAAAAAAATATTCATACCTCACAAATTCAAGGTAGGATCTTGGTATTAAAATAAAATCAGTTTAATACCACTAAGGATAGATAAAAGAAAGGAAAGTTTGAACCTAATTGGTAAAGACCATATGTTGTGGTTACTAAGTTTGTTTTAGAAGCATAAAAATTTATTAGTTCTAATGGTGATGAGATGTGGAGACTATGAATTCCATGCACCTCAAGTGGTTTTACACTTAGGCATGGATCTCCTTAAAATACTAGAAAATTAAAAAGTATAAAAATCTGAAAATAAAAAGAGAAATCAATTCATCCAAGTGCGAAAACCACGCAATTGTGGCACTTTGGAAAAGTCCTTTGGTGAAAACTAGTTTTTGGCGCCATCGTAGGGTTCGTTGTTCTCAAGCATCTCCTATGTAGGAGTACATTAGCTTTATCCTAAGCTATTTTTTTCCTATGTCCGAGATACTTTTTAGACTATCTTTGTGGCCTTGATCTAACTAATCGTGGTCATGCATGCAAAGAGTTTACCTTTTTACATTTCAAAATAATACTCTGGGGAATTTTCACATCTTCACTTTCTTGCACATGCATATGAAATTTTCCCTTGTACACTCCCATCTATTGCTAGGGGCATCCACATTTCTTCATTTTCTTGCACATAGTTTTGGAAAATTGTTTGAAAGACTATAAACATTTACATAACTTATCATAAAATTTCAAAAACATTCAGATATGTTTGGTCAAAAATACCTAAACATTCAAATACGTTTATAGAAAACTCAAAACAATATAACATTGTATTGAGAAAATACATAAACAACGTAAAACCTTTTAAAATTGTCCCATAAAAAAACTAGTATTTTCTTGCTTGGTTGTTTCCTCATGCATGGTTTTTTTGGTTAGATTTTTTTCATGTTATATGATTGTATAACAACTCATTTATTACTTGATTAATTAGATTAAGTCTTACTTAGATTAAGTCTTACTTGAATCTGTTGTGAATTTCATTAGATTAGTTCTATTTGCATGCTTATACATAGTTGTGTTGTTGTATTGGATTTGGTTAACTTTTTATTGTTCTTGTTTTTTTGTTTTCTTGTACAGTTTGTTATCATTTCATCATCAATGTCATCTATCATCACATCTAAACATCATAACATATCAATAAATAATAATATACGTCATCATACAAATGAAAATTACACATGTATGTTAAGCTAACATCATATAATATCATCAAAGAGGTCCAAGAAGGATTATGTTTATCCCCCCTCACCATAGACCATCATATCTCATAAAAAATAATGTGATATCATAAACATGCTATCTTATAAAAACAAAATGTGATATAAGAAAATTCCATCACCATCATATATCCATAACCAATGTGTATATATAATAAGTGTCTCAATGTACATCAGATACAATACATGCCATCATGGGCATGGATAAAAAATTTTCCTTCATCTTGAAGAATAATTAAAAATGCATATACATTCATAAAAAATAGTTCCTTCATCACGAGGAATACATAAAAAATAATAATAGTAAAAGTACATCAATAAAAGTCATGGATGATACTCACCAACACTTTGGGATTACTCGGCTTGTGACTCGAGCTGGCCTCGCCTCTAGCTAGGTGGTGGCATCTATACCAATCTGGTATACCTAGATGGCCTATGTGACCTCAATTTATATCTCGATACCTATGATCGACTATAAGGGTCTTCCCCTATCCCTCTGGAACTGTCACATAATATAAATCCCTATAATGTGTTACCTCACCAAGATGTTGTGAAGTCATATACCAAGTCTTTGTCTCCATCTGTCTTAGATGCATTAGAAAGAGCTTCACACTCTCCTATAATATGGGTTATGTCTACCCCTAGCTATTTCCTAAGCTAGTCCCATGCAGCTATATCCCGATCTCTCTCTTCTCTATCCTAATCCCACTCGGTGGTCACCGCCCCAATTGTCATATAATGACTATACCATGATGCATGCTATGTCACCCTACCTCATGTCCATGGACCTTTGTACCTATAATGTCACTACTAATATCTAATATACTCCTCGAATGAGCCTATGTCCAGGCACCAACATCTTCGGTCCTCTCTGTGGTGATATAGGTGGTGATACCCATATGCCACTTGTAACATGTGGGGGTGATGCCCATCCATCCCATCTATCTCCACCATTCCCACCATCTATAAGGTGTAGAATCACTACTTGCAGTGGTGAAGGTGGAACATATACCACAAGCACCCGATGTGCCTACACTTGTATACTCAGTATAAGAATTTGTTGTATAATGGGAATCTAATGTGCCTATACCTATGCCTACTACTTTAATGGTTGCTATGGGGAGGAGGACATTTTGGAGGTATTTGTAATTGTAGGGGAGCCCGATAAGCTCACACTTATACCTTTGGACCCTAGACCTAGGCCCGTAAAGCTACCTTGGCCTCGGGTTGTCCTAATCTATCCATGTCTCTCGGAGGATGAACCTATAAACCCTATGTTGTTGTGGCTATACCTACATCTATATCATCCCTTTTCTAGGGGAATGGTTATGGGAAAAGTACCATGCATCGGAAGATATCACGATTGATAGGTCTTACATGTTAATCTTCCCCCACACCATTTATTACGATAAGGAGATTACCTTGAATGTAGTAGTTGAAATATGGCTCCTAAGAAATATTTTGATAGATACAGGTGTGGAGGTGAATTTTTTTCACCCTAGACATATGGCATCAAATGAGAAGGCCCCCACTATAGCCATCCTCAAATGTGTTATATATGGCTAACAAGACAAAGGTGATGCCAATTGGTGTCTTAAAGGATGCTACTATCACTAGCTAAGGGGAAAAATTCATTGGAGACTTCGAAGTCTTGGCACTAGCTAAGGCAAACAAATTTCTAGCATTACTTGGGTGCCCCTAGTGCTATGAGAATAATGCAGACCTAAGGTTCAATAAGGGATACATAATATTTGAGAACAAATAAGAACAAGTTATCATCCCCTTGACCGATGGGACGTCAACACCCTATACTAACCCTTTGGGAGAAGAATCCCTCGACATAATCTATTTGCACACTATTAGGGATCATGAGGTGATACACCCTACGAAGGGAGTTATTCAGTGGGAAGACACTCAATCTATGAGTGATACCACTATTGTAGCATGTAAAAATTGGGTACATAGGACATATAAGTTAATTGGGTGACAATTGCAAGGCTCATTACAAGGTGACAAAAGGTGCACCCACTTAGGAATTTGAATGGAAAGAAGTTTCCAAGCTATACTAGGAAGGCAACCCTAATGTTTTCTATGAGCCATGGAATCCCAAAGTGGAGATTTGAGATCAAAAGGCAAAGCATACTTGTCTACATGTTACGCAGGACCATAACATGATGGTGGGTGACACACTAGGAAAATCTTCTAGAATGACATGGGGTGAAGAACACACTCTCTATTAGATTCTTCTAGAGTAAGCCCCTACTAAAATATGTGGCTATGATGGAGGATCACCTGCCTTAGAACATGTTTAAGAATGTGAGAGGACGTGGATGGGGGTGCGCAAGAGCTTCACCCCCTTCCCTTTGGGTGCACATGTTTTATTCCACACTACATGGATGTGTGCATACATGGTACATTCATTCAGAATTGTATCGTTAGACAGGAACCGGTGGGAGTTAACAGATGACTTGATTCAAAACTTTGAGTTTCAAAGTACTAATACAATGGTGAATGAGGTATTACAGTTGTTAAGTTCCTATGGGAGATAGTGTCATGGCTAAGAATAGGATTTTGAAATTATTAGGAGAACCTAATTTGGAGGCACGTTTTGATATGGAGGAACCAGAGGAAATACAACTTGAGCACGCTTACATGGAGAAAAAGAAGGTAAAGTTGGTGTATGTGATAGATGATGAGGAAGTGGAGAACTTGGATGCTAACCTACTATGGGTATGTGTGAGTTAATAGATAGTGTTGATGAGAAAGTGTGCACCTACCATGAACCTTTAAAAATAAAGAAGGTTAACATTGGCTCAAAAATGGAACCTAAGGAGGATACTATCGAGGATTACTAGTCGAAAGGAAGGTTTCAAAGATCATTGATCTTTACATTAATTTGAAGATTTATTTCCCGTGGGTACCATGAGCTTAAGGGATTTCACCACTCTTTAGGGGATATGTAGATCAAGCTAAAGGAGGGAGCACACCTGATTTGGAAGAGACCTTAACAAATTAATCCAAATATGTGCATCTGGGTTAAGGAATAAATAGACAAGATGATCACTTCAAGTATCATTAAAGTTGTTGAGGAATCATAATGGATAAGTCTAATGTTCAATAACATTAAAAAGGATAGGAGGATAAGGATCTGTGTTGATTACAGGGATTTGAACATGGTATGTGTCTTTTATCCCTTTCCAACTCTTTTCACCGATGATATCCTAGAAGGAGTAGCTAGGTGCGAGATCTATTCATTCACCGATGGCTTCTCGGGATATCATCAAGTTAGGATTGAAGAGTGTAATGCCCCATTGGGCATCGACTCCCGTTTCTGCCACCTGCCCTCCACTGCCACCTTGGCCGACCAGGCAGGTCTTGTTTGCACGTGGATGCATTGGTCTCCTCCCAACCACCCAACCTGCCGACTGTACTGGCTGTCACGTTTTTCTACCTTGCGTGAGAGAGATGGAGTCGGTGGAGTCCTTCTTGCTGGTGGCCGCACTTCTTTTATTATTTCTGATTTTGTAAATCTTCTTGGTTTCTTGTTTGACTGCTGTTTATCCTTCTGTGACCGCGTGAGTTTTCCTTTTTGTTGGGCTGCGTGTGGCGTGTGAGAGGCGTTCTTCCTGGTTGCGTGGGCAGAGAGGCCAGCAAATCTCTGTCATGGCATTTTTTTCTTCTTCCTGGTTCCTCCCTGCGCGCGTGGGTTTTGATGAAGCTTCAGCGAGTGAGGTAGTGTGTTTCCTCCATTTTCTTGGGTGCTGCGAGGTGTGTTCTTGCCGGATATCCATAGCAGCGACCCGCATCAGTGTTTAGCCAGGCGGCAGGCATGTTGCAGAATGGCAGAAGCCTTTGTGAGCGCTCCCTGCAAGCAGGTTGTCCATCTATGTTGTTTTCTGTTCTGTATCGAATGCATCCTCAGATTCGGGTTTCTCCTTCAAGATATGTTTATCAAAATCGACTATGTGACAGTGAGAGTGTTACCAGGAGACCTGATGAAGTTTATTGCAAGGATTCTCTATTGAAACCTTTCTGCTTGTTTTGCGATGTAACCCATGGAAGAGGATCTCATAGAGGTGGATCTGTTTCTTATCAGAGTTGCGCAGTGAAAGGAATGGCGCCCAAAGCTCGGCTTGCAACATATAAGGTATGTTGGATGTCTGGTTGCTATGATTCTGACATACTTCCTGCGTTTGATACTGCTGTTGAAGATGGTGTGGATGTGATTTCTCTTTCTGTGGGCGGGGGTGCTGTGCCATATTATCTTGATAGTATTGCAATGGGTGCCTTTGGGGCTAGAGAGGGGTGTGTTTGTGTCTACTTCTACAGGAACGAGGGTCCTGGGGAGCTATCTGTCACCATGGGTGACAACAGTTGGGGCGGGGACTTTAGACAGGGATTTCCCTGCAAACATTATTTTGGGTAATGGGGAAATCGTCAGGGGAGTGTCTTTGTACAGTGGAAAGGCGTTGGGGTCTGATTTAGTCCCCTTGATCTATGCTGGAGACATCTCTGTTGGAATTATCACACCTTCAAGCTACAGCTGAAATGTTTGCACCGAGAGTTTGATGTTGTCCTCAAATCTGATGAAGGAAAAGGTTTATATATCATTACGGTAGATGCCTTTCAGAGCCAGGAGCATGATGTAATCATTATGTCTTGTGTCCGAGCTTCAAATCATGGGGTTGGCTTTGTAGCTGATATTCGCCGCATGAATGTGGCACTAGCACGAGCTCGCAGAGCACTTTGGGTTAAGGGCAAAGCAGTTGCATTGAAGCAATCTAGTGACTGGTCAGCCTTGATTGAGGATGCTAAGTCTAGGGACTGTTTTATGGATATGGAGTCTATACCAAGAGATTTTTTTTGGTTATAAAGCCATCTTATTTTGCTTCGTCTCAGACTATGGCTGCTCCTAATATGAGAGCACCAAGGTTAGGAGGTCTAAATCAGAATCAATCAGATGCATATGGAGATGGTGGAGGTGTTTGGATGAATGACGAAGGATCAGGTTCAATTGCTAAAAATGGGGCCTACAGAAGTTCTAGGGCTAATTTGGAGCGGTGTTGGGAGGATGTTGGCAAGTATTTTAGACCACCCACCCTGGCCGTGAACTCCTACCTGCGCCAACGTGAGGATGGTCGATGTTTGGGCGCCCAACGAGCTTGAAGAAAATGGAATTTGGCTTGGGTTGTTGTTGCTGATCCGGGTGGTGTCCATGAAACCTATTGAATCTGGAGAAAAAGGCAAGATATTTCTACTCTCTTCTACTGTTACTATATTTAAAATTATTGCAAAATCGAACCACTTTTTCCTTGCATTGATTTGTCAGTTGGATGTCATGATGGGAGGTTTCCCTTTCTGCTTGTTTCTACTTGTTTTAGCTTTTATCGTTGTCAGTATGTTGGTCGAAAGGATGCGTGTGCCCTCTCCCCTGGGTGTTATGTTTCTCTTGCTTGAGTGATAGACCTTCGTCTGTTTGTTTATGTATTAATTCTCCTCTGTGATTGAGTTGCAAGTTATTATGTGGATCAAACTAGTATTTTCGATATCATGGAAGTAAGTTTACGACAACTATGAAGCTCCTCCCTAGCACCCAAGTTTGTCTTTTGATGTTTTTGTTAGCTCCTTCGCAAGTCCCTTTGATAACCTCTTGGCATCGAGAAAGGAAGGTCGTAGGATTAGTGTGATCAATGCTTGGGCTAGCCAGCTTAGAGTTTCGGTATTAAAACTTGTAGAATGAAAAGGTTTGTGTGCAATGTGTTTTCCGTCTCACGTGTTTAGACCCTTATATTATCTTTCATCTTGTTTCTAGGATTTTAAGGCCATCCTCAAGAAGTACCTTGACCATCCCTATCAACTTGAACCATAACTAGCTTTTCGGATCAACTAAGCTCGAGGTTTCATTGTGCGAATCCAATACCTCATTGACACTAGAATAGTCTTGGGTCTAATCCCCCTCTCGGAATTGTTGTTGATGGCGCTCTTCTATTTTTCCTAACTTGCATTATTTCTCCTTTGTAATGTTAACGCTATTAATTAATATTGGTCGGTTTTTATGCACGTAATTACCTTAATATTTTGTGATGGAAATTTCCTTAAATGTGATCAATCTTCGGAAAACTCATCTTTCATTTGATAGTCTTATGGATTCATAGCGGACGGTTTTGTCTTGATAATGTCACTTAGAAATTTTGCTTGTATCTTTGTGTGACGGTTGACTGTGTTACCAAGGGTTGCCTTAAAATATGGTTGTTTTGGGGAAATGGGTAATTTATTTTAAATTAACCAAACATTAGTATTGTAGTGGAGGTTTGCAAATCTTTAGTGTTATAAAAATTTGTTGATGACATTATTGTATACTCTTGTTGGACGGAACCCCCTTCTTCTCTCGCGTTTTTGCTACTAGCCTGTAAGACTTTGACCCTTCTTGGATGATTGGAAAATCTTTGTAGTTAATGGTCAAAACTAATATACTTTTCTTTCTCCTCAAAATTATGTTGTGTGTATACTTTATTTGATTTCCGGTTTGAAACTCGATTATACATGGATTTTTGTGTTAATTTTTGAAACCCGTGGTTCCCCTTTCTTGGGCCGATCAACTCTTGTTCTTTTAGAAATATATTATTTTAGCCTATGCGTTTGGTACCTTTGATAAATTTCTAGATGGGTGGTCTATTTATCAAATCTCAATCTTGTATTTATTATTTAATTACTTACTTGATGGGAATTCTATTTTTGCTAGATTGTTTATTTCTCCTTATAGGGCCAAGGGCCATTCTCATACAATTGCTTTACTTTCGTTGCTTTTACTCCTAACTGAAGTACAGGGTCTTCTCCTTCTTTGATTGGCATGATGGAGACTTTAATATAACTTGATGTGTTGATAGTGTTTAGAGGTTTAACCCAATTCTTGTGTTAAAGTGCTTCCTTTTGTGGTATTGTTAGATCATAGTTATGGTGGTTTTGTGTAGCCTTATCTTGCTCAGTTCTCGCGAACTGACTCTTGTGGAAAAATTTGTTGCAGATGGATTTTTGTGAGTAGATGAGGGATAGACCTGTAGATTTTTACATCAACCTCAGTTGAGAAGTTATTTTGTATGAATCCTTTTTATATTGTTCAACTATTGATAACATCTAGTGGAAAATTTAGAAAAGGATCAATGTCTTAGTGTATTGTATCGTGGATTATGTCGTCTTAACTTTGGAACCTTGAATTGTCTGTATATCATTGAAAATATAAGAAAATTTGTTTACCGCTTGTTGAGTGACCTTAATGGATTATCGGTATTCTAAGAATTGATGTAACCTTATTTCGTCTTCGTAAATAAATATTGTTAAACTTTACCCCTACGATTAAATGCTTTGAGTTAAATCTTTCTAAGACTTAGTAATTGTGAGTTATAAGTAAAATAAAATGGGTTGTTCAATACTTATAGAAGTTAAACTAAAAGTTATATTGCAAATAAATTGGTGTAGAGGTGACCAACTTGAGAGCATGTAATTCCATAAGTGATCAAAGATGAAACTATCCCTTGTTAAGTAACAGTATATAACTTGATATCCCTAGCTACACTAATGAACACTATCCCTTTCATGGTGAAATTCTTAAACGAACGTAAGGGAGATCTATGGTTAGATCTGGAAGATAATAAGATTTAATAAACAGGAGAAAACAATTTTGAAACCACGCAATCTATCTCTCAGCCATTGGAAGGTAAATTGTTTTATTTTTATAAAACTCATGTAGTAAAGCCCAAGTAAAATCTTTAATAATTCTGGTTAAGTTTTCAAGTTTCAATTATATCTTGGTAATAGCAAATGAGGTCTTGAAGATGATTTCAACTCAACCTTCTCCCTCTAACCTTTTCCAAGGTGCTTTTTCTTTCTTCTCTTAAGAATGTTGAATGCAAACCCATGTTGTCATATGGGCATGAACAAGTTCTAGTAGCGTAAGTGTTAATAGATGGCCTTGTGAAATTAAATTACCCCTTTCTCTAATTAAACGAATTAAGCAAATAAATGTCATAATAGAGAAGATTAAAGATGATTACTCAGTGTAAAAAGAATAAACTTAGCTTGGTGAGATGATTTGTATGCATCATATCTTGAGCCTCCTTGAAAACGTAAGCTAAGAATTGCAAGATGTATTTTTAAAATAAATAACCCTCAAGAATATCTCATTGTGGATGGCCCTAACTGTAAGTGTGTTCTGTGGTTGGACTTCTATGTTGTCTTGTCCAAAAGAAAAAGTGTATTATCCTTTTGGGTGTGAACGTTTCCGTGCTGACCTTGTGGTCATCCCCATAACAAGTGGTTCCTAGAGTTGGTTGTAACTTTGTGACGACATGTTGTGTCGTGTTATGTGTCGAAGCAAGTCAAAAAAAAAAAAAAATTTATCTTGTCTTTTACTGTGTTGTTCGTGTGTGTGTTTTTTGGGTCGTTACACAAAGGATGACCAAGAAAATACAACTTTTCCACCAAGTGGGGAATATTTTCCTACATAGTCATGCCTTTTGGACTTAAGAATGTGCCTGTTGTGTTTTTACGCATTATGGTGCAGGGAATTTCAAGACTTCATCCATAATTTTCTTCAAGTCTACCTTGATGATTGGATGGTATATGGATTAGTAAGGGACCATTGTGACAATATGAGGCTAATGTTTGAAATATGTCGTAGTTACACATATCCCTCAATATCAAGAAATATCTCTTCGTACTACTCCATTTGGAACCTTGTTGGGGCATATCATATGTAAGGAAGGTTTGCTGGTGGATCTTGCCAAAGTTTCCATTATAGTGGGATTGGTTGATCCTACCATCCAAAGCAAATTACATAGATTCCTTAGGCATACAAGGTATACCTAAAGTTTTATAAGGGGGTATGAAAAATTTTCATGTCACTAGAAGGATTGTTGAAGCACGGATGTACATTCCATTGGGGAGAGGCACAAGTAGATGGCATTTGACACATTAAAGAATAAGATTATCATTGCACCCATATTACACTTTCCTTCTTAGGATAAGCCATTCCATGTACATGTTGATGCTTCAGGAGTTGTGATTGGGGCAATCTTAGCACAACTTGGAGAAGGAATTGTTGACCACCCCTTATGTTTTGCTAGTAGAAAGCTAACCCCAGTAGAACAAAACTATACTACTACTAAGTGCAAAGCATTGTCAATGATCTACATGCTGTAGAAATTCAAGAAGTATCTACTGAAACACCCTTTATATTCTACATGAACCACATGAAATTGAATTACTTAGTAAACAAGCCCATTTTACAAGGGTGCATATGTCGGTGGGTCTGTTGTTTCAAGAATTTGAGTTTACATTGTTGTGAAACTAGGTAAGAGTAATTTAGGACCTGAACATTTATCAAGGATTGAATCAGGTGAGGATGCACTGAGATAATAAAGGATACAATACCATATGCACAACTTTTTAGATTATGCATGTACCCTCTAACTTGGAAGATATTGCTTTGTTTCTCAAAAAAAGTTTGCCACATGAAGGAATGAAGAATTCGAAAGGAAGCGAGTTAGCCATATGTGTTGCACCATACATGTTAATTAGTATACAATCCAGGCCGCAATGAGGTTTTACACCGGTGTGTGTTAGAGCATGAATGCATTGCAATCATGGAGGAAGTGCATGGTGGAATTGTAAGAAGACACTATGTAGGGAATTCCACCACGTAGAAGATTCTACTAGAGGGGATTTGGTGGGAAAGCATCTACTAGGATTTTATTGAGTTTTACAAGGCTGTGACCATTTCCATTGCCTTAGAAAACCAAGAAGAAGAGATGAGATTCCCTTGAGACTGATAGCTAGCCCATAACCATTTGAGAAGTGGGTGATTGATTTTGTAGGACTGATTTCACCTACCACATGAAGGACTGGATCACACTATATCATTACTTACACCGATTAATTAATAAGGTGGGTGGAGGTAATTCCTACCAAGGACTACACAATGACCACATTGGTAAGATTCCTATGGGAAAACATAATCAGTAGGTATGGGTGTCCTTTAAGCCCGACTAGTGATAGAGGCACATACTAGAGTTCATTTAACAAGATATCTTGAATCACACCACTGACCAAATATTGTGATGTGGGAGACAAGATTGGGATGACAAAGTCTCAACCATACTATGGGTATATATGGACCACCTATAAGATATTGAATAAGGGCACACCATTTAATTTAGTGTTTGGCACGGAAGATGTTTTATGAGTATAATTTATTCTACCATCTCTATAAATAGTGCACACATGAGGATTAGCTGACAAGAAAGATCTATAAGAGCACATGGAGAAGTTAATGTAGTTGGATGAATGGAGATCACTTATTACCGGTGTCGAACATTGAGAATGTGTGAAAAAATAATGACATGATTGTCATATTAAAAAAAAATTCAAGGTTGGGCAGATGATATATTTCTTTATGAATCTAAATTTCTACACCACCACAGGAAAATGAAATTCCATTGGTTAGGACCATACATCATCTCATACATTATTGATTCTCGCATGTGCCGAGATACAAGTTCTTGATGGGACAAGGTTACTTGGGTTATTTCAATGAGATTATGGTGAAGCCCTACTATAAATAAGGCTTATGTGTAGTAAAAAATAAGGCAGTATTTCCAATTAGATTAGATTTCCTTCTAGTATTTTTTCTTTCGGTTATTTCCTTTTTCATCGTTTTTGATTTGGTTTTGCACATTAGTGCATTGGTAGCTAATTGCATTGTAATAGGTTCTATGTGTAGGGGACCATGCATACATTTTTGTGTGGGGTGAAGTAGTAGATATATTGAACATGGTTGACAACAACTTCGATAGTGGACTGTTGGAAAAAATAACGTGAAGACAAAAGAACGAGCAACATAATGGATAAGGTATGTAAATTTTTCAAGTTATGAAGGTGGGTTGAAATAATTTGAATACCACAAGAAGGGAAGGATCACACAGTATGACATAAGGTAGGCAACATTATAGGGAACTACTTAGTAAACAACACAAAGGTTATGTACTTTAACACGGTGACATGGGTGAAGGAGGTATGTGACGCTTTAGTGGTATTGGAGCACCTAAAGGTTATAACTACAAAGCACAAGGCTAAGTCATAGAAATTGACTTAAGTGAAATAAAGAAATTTATCAAAAAGTGACATTAGGACACATGGTCAAAGGAACTCTAAGGCATCGATAAAGTATAAATAAGAGATAAGAATAGTCATTTTGAATACTTTTCTTTTAGAGAATTACTTTTGTACTCCCAAGCTTGAAGTTTGATGAGGTTTTTATAAATAAGAAGAACATGAAGCACTATCATGAAGTAGTGGAATTGTGCAGGTTGTAGTGTAATCTTGTGGCATAGAAAGAAGGGGAGAAGACAATAGAGGAGAAATGAGGTTGTGTGAAAGAGAAATGGGTAAGATGTTGAATCAAAGCTAGACAAAAGAGGGGATCAAAACACCTAGGACATGAGGGAAAGGAGGAAGATGCAACTAAATAAGGCTCAAACAAATAAACTAGTTGTGGAAAAGGATGATGTCTTGGAGATCTACTCGTAGATGTAGCACCTCCTAAAGTTATTAAGGCCGAAAAGTTGAGCTCGAAGCTATATAAATGTAAGATTAAGAAATATAACTAGATAACCATCAACAATGAAAATTTGATGTAGGTGGACCTATTTTTAGACACTCTAATGGTGGATTATCTCAGAAACCCTAAGGTTGATGACTCAGTGCAATAGAAGTTGCAAAAGTATAGAGTTTTGTAGCTATGGGAGATGCCTTTCTTTTCCAAACCTACCCTGTTGTTCAGGTGGTTAATTTTGTGGGTGCATGAAGAATTCTTCAACTTTGGGAGAAGAAGAATTAGGATCACATGCCATTTGATTCAGATGGTTACACCCTACAAAATACTTTGGGAGGATATGGCACTTGATTTATGTTCCACTTCCAAGGTTGAGGAGCTAGCAAAAAACTGAACTATGAAAAGGGATGTAGGGCATAGGTAATTATGGATCTTCCAAAACCAACATTAAGAGTCACATTTCATCTCTTTAGTTGTAAATTGGGCATGTCAGAAAGGTGGAAGGACACTAACTAAAGGTTTATGTACATGGCCTACAACGTGTCCAAGAGGGAAGAGTATAATTTTTTCAATTTATTGTGAATGGCATTATCGAAGAGGCACAAGTGAAAAATGAGGTAGGAGAAAAGATCACATGGGGCTCCATCTTGCTATTGATCATGTTCTAGGATATTAGTGTCCTAGATGGACCAGATGAGAACATTTGGGTTCACCCACCCAGGGCCATGTGTCCTCAGCAGTACAATTTTCAAAGTTCACCTATGATATGAACATCTTAAGCACTTACAAGGCTTAGATGAACATATGGTTTGAGCAGTTGTGCAGAGCTTTTGAGAATGAGTGGCACATTCCCCAGAGTTACGATAGGTTGTTGGAGACCAGTAAATTTTTTTGTTGCACAAAATTTATGTCTAGTGAAGTTTATGATGGCCAAGGGAGAAATGGGGCCTTGGTGTAAGCTTCCCTTCACTTTCATGACCAAATATATGAAGTAAGGCATCAACTAAATCAAGGATGTGCAAAAGTTGGTTTTGATGCGAGATAAGGTGGATGTTGATGTCCGCATGTTGCACTACACATACAAATATGGCACTTGACCTTCCTATGTCAAAGTGTTAGAGATATACCTTTTGGACTTGTAACCCCGGTGAGTGTTACCATTAATGGATATGTCAATCAGTGTTCATAAAGCTATTCCCTAAAACACATGGGGGAATTGAGGTGGAGGTTATGGAATCCCCCTTTCTAAAGCCATGAGGAACCCCAATCCCACCGATGAAATTAGTACAAGAGGAACAAGAATAAGAATAGTAAGAGAAGGATGAAGGGAAGTTAGATACTTTTAGGAAAAGGAAGTACTATACGCGACAAAATTGTAGCAAGGGCACCAACACTTTACTATAGGGTGGCCCAAAGGCTTCATTTCCAAATGTGAAGGAGATAAGGAAGAGGTTGAAGAAAAGAGATAGAAGACACATGATGCATTAAGCCTCACATTAGGATCAAAAGAAGGAGAGGATGAATATCCCACCACTTTTAAGGAAGATATGGAAGTGGAACTAGAGGGTTAGAAACTTGAGGCGGAGGCCACAGATGCGGGAAAGGTGCAAGAGAAAGGGGAGGAATATTCTATAGGGATATAAAAGAGTCTATTATATGATTCCTCTCCACCATAGACCACCATCCCAAGTGGAGATAAAGGGTACTCCTTTACCATAAAGGAGGATAAGGGATTCACCCCAGGGTGAAGAAGTAAAGGACAAAGTGCAAAGCTATAAGGAAGAGGTGGACACCTGTGTCACCACATATGGAATTCATGGATGACCCCATGAAGGTCCCGCACATGAGATTCCAGACCACCCTCCCACCAAAGAAACTTTATGGATGGGATTTGATGGATCAAGAAGGGGTGTGCCCAAAACCGAGAAAAATGCTTAGATGGAACATGCACTTCCAATTCAAAGAGCATGAGTTTGAGGAAATTGATCATGCAATTGGGACTGCTTCATTTTAAGAAGAAGGGGAAGTATACAAAGCAAAGGATCATAACCACTTACTAACGAGTAGGCATGTAATGCATTATAGAAGATTTGTTTAGAGGTGATCCAAAATAGTTTGGATGTAGGAGCCATTACTCAGACCCTAATCACAGAGAAGAAAAGTAAGGAGAAAGAAATAGATAGATTGTGTCGGGGTTAAGGTGAGAACAAGAATGGATGAAGGAGGCATATGAACGAGCTGACGCCCACATGAAAAAAATTCTAGGACAATGTTCGGCATTGGTGAGACAGGACAGGACCGATTATGGGGATGAGATGGAGTACCTTAAGGACCTCATGGGGATGTTACTCGTTAAAATAAAGGATGGCGTGGGCCCCACACCTGTAAATATTACAAAGGAAAAATAAGTAAACAAGGTTACAATTGAATCTTGAATCATAGAGTTGGAAGATTTTCTCTCCCAACTCAAGGAGATGAATAAAATGACAAATAGGGGCTTCAATAGTTATAGAAAATGTGAGCCAATTATTGACACATAGGTGAGAGAGGAAGAGTCATCCTCAAAGTGTTACATGTTACCAACCCCACCAACAAGGTGAATCGTGCCTAATTGGTCGTTAACACCATGGCTTAGAAGGATAAAATCAAGAAAATGCATGAGAAGCTAGACTTTAGGATCAAATAACTTTGGGACTCCATCATTGAATGGATGAATGATTTCAAGAGCATCTACATGGAGTTGAGGATGGCTATCAACATGCTGAAATGGAGGGTGAAAGATATCACCCCAGACTAGGTACCAAGTGTCATAGGTGAAGTGCTAGGAAAAGCCTTATCGAGTTGAAGGCATGGGAAAAATTGAAGGATTAAATAGATGCGGAGTTCCCTAAAATCCTCCAATTGGTCGCATAGATCCCCCATTACTCAATTATTTATTCAAATTATCTCCCAACCATCATTATTTATTCTTTGTAGCAATATTCTAGTCGACAATATTTTTTGTTCAAGAAGCGCAGAGAGGATTTCGTGGATGAAAACTAGTTTAGTGTGGGGTGATGTATGGCCCTTAAAGTAACTAAGTACCTAAGGTGTGAAGCCTTGTGGCACATAGAAGCAAGGCATGAAGGCAACACATAAGTAATTCTTGGAGAGGCGTAAAGGATCGTACCATGGTATAATGGATTCGAGGCTTAGTGAGTTTTAGACATCATGAAAAGATGCATAGGGAGCAAACCAAAACGAGACCAAATACGGATGTGGGTAAGCCATGGATACTTGTGACTAAAGGAAAGGATATTCCAAGGCATCAATATAGTTATCATTAAAGGATAAGAAGTTGAGGTTGTTAAGTATTAGCTTGCACATGCATACTACAAGGAACTCAATTGAGGGAAACATAAGGCAATACCTAGCATATTCCTAGGTAGTGGTAGAGAAATCATGACCGGATTCCTCGGGATTTTGTAAGAGAAAATGATGAGCAGCTTAAGATAGAAGGAGGATGATTATTGCATGAGTATGATGGTTTTCAAAGAGAAAAAATAAAAATAAGGATAGATAGGGAGTAGGAGAGAGGAAAAAAGTGTGTAATGGTGAGCTCTATGATGAAAAGTAAGCTCTACTAGTGTGAACATTCCAATAAATGAGACTCTCTAAATGTAATCTTGGCTACCATATCTTGGAAAATAAATACAATGAAGTGATTCTAAAACATTCATGTGATGGATCTTGATCTGTGTATTTTCCTTATGTTCATATGTGTGTTATGGGTTTCCTTGATGTTATCTCATGGTTGATTCTACTTTCATTAAGTTGATCATGTTGTTCTATGCTTAGGTGCATTAGGTTAGGAGTTAATGCTTATATCTTAAATTCCATAAATGAATGCACTTATTTTCTAGTTATATTACATCCTCATGTTAAGAAGGAGCGTTCTCATGAATCTCACATAAAGGAGGAACTCAGTTCCTACACACACCTTGGGTGAGCTTCTAGGTTAAATGATGATATATCAATGCATTTGGAAATGATTGTTGAGGAAAAAAATGATAAGAGATCGCATAGAACATTTACCATAGACACTGATGTTCCTACACTGTATACCCTGTATAAGATTTTTTTGTATAATGGGAATCTTTTGTGCCTTTACCTAGGCTTGTTGTAATGTAATGGTTACTATGGGAGAGGACCTTGTGGAGGTATCTATACTTGTAGGGGAGCATGTTAAGCTATAACTTATACCTATGGACCCAGCCTGGCCCCGCCCTTTAAAGCTACATTGGCCTCATGTTGTCCTAATCTATCCATGTCTCTCGATCCTAATCTATAAACCTTATGCTACTCGTGACTATACCTACATCTATCGCAGCCTATGGGATCGTAATACGTAGAGGTAGTACTATCACGCACCAAAGCCCATAATTTGGCATGGTCCCAGGGTCTACCACTTGTGGCTATGCAACCCATCACTTTGGGAAGGCATAACCAAAGCTATCTTGAGCTCACCTCGCCTAATGTGTGGCCCAAAATCAAATGTTTTGCAAGTTCTACATGCGTACCACATATCATCTCCCGGTATGCCCTGGATATGGAAAAACTATCATTCTACATATTTAACATGATACCACTCTTTTATGTGACTCTGGCTACCAATAATAAAATTATCAACCTTTGTAGTGTTGAGATCCACACCATCATCATACCAATAATAAAATTGGTAGGGCCACCAAGTAATCATATGAAGTTGTAGGTCATCAAAGACATGTCTATAAAATTTAGTATCACCCATATGTGATTTGATGTCCTTACCCACTAGCTCCCACCCCATGTAGGAGGGCTCATGTGGAGCCTTGAATCATAATACTCCTAGTGGGTGCCCTATCACAATGTGGTCCCACACCCAGATCTGTAGTAGTGTGGTTGGTCCTAAGCTCCTCTTGCCTCGGTAGGAAATCAAATGTAAATCCCAATATAAGTGGACCAATATACACTCGAACCTAGCAGAAAGACATCTTCATCCATCAGCCTATGCATTAATCTTGTCAAACCAAGTGGGAAGTGCATGCCTTTTTGGTAAAGTAGCAAGTAGCCATTGACAAGAGCCATCAAGATATGGGTATTCGTGCAATCTGTCAATCCTTAAAAATCTATATAAGAGCATTGCCATACCCCATTGGGGTATGTCCCATCATAGAAACATGTCCCAAATACAAGCTAGGATCTAGCTATAATCCTCATCATAAGTCACCAAGCTTCCCTAAATTGACACTTTGTGGATCCGATTTACATCCTCTAGAGTCATGGCCATCTCGCCAGTTGGCAATCGGAATGTATAGCTCTCACTTAACCACCTCTCTGCTAAGGAAGTCAAGAGTGCATGATCTAGTATAATGTGGAGAAGTTGTGAAATATAGGAGAGGCTCATAGCCCCCAATATCACAATGATGAAAATATTCTCTTAGTGTGAAAACATTTTCTCATAGGCTCGAAAGTTCCTATGCCACTCGTGTAAAACCACATTACGTAATCTCATCTACAAGATTACACAAAGCACTTGATTAACATCATTTCTTCTTATAAACATCTTCCTAAGGTATTCTGGTAGATTCTATGTTCTTCTATTCATGCCTAATTTCTTCTACAAATCTTCAAATTTCTTCTAAAAATTCCCTAAGGCACAAGGTTTACACTAGCCCAAGATTATTTGTGATAGTGCACCCCTTTTAGAACTAGTGCAAGCCTATGCTAGTGTGAACCTTTTCTCACTAAATCCCTCATTTTTACACTATCATAAGCCTACGCTAGCCCACCCATTTTCCCACTAACTCATTCAATTTTGTGCTAAGCACGTGCCTAATTTACCCTCAAATCGGTGTTGTGTACACACACTATATTTTACGCCATCATGTAACCACTTCATGCTTGCATGTACCCTAGGGCTTACGCTAGAAATGCAACCCACATTTTTTCCATATCTAAAAAACATCATAAATGCAATCTAAAATTAAATTTTTTTATTTTGTGTACCAGTGTTGGGTCCATTAGAGGCCTCTAAACTCTCAAACTCGATCAACGCAGGTGTTTATGGTTATGAATTTGAGCCATATCTCTCCAAAATCTCACCAAATCTCAAAAGGTTCTAGTAAAAATAACTCGTTGTGATGGATTTTTCCCTCCTGACTTGATATTTATAGTTTTTTTGACCCAATTATTCATTTTATCACTCCCAAAGGGTTATATAACTAACATGATTCTTCTATATTCTTCTATAACTGGTCGCAATGATTATTTTTATTAAATAGTCATTTTTCGATTATTTTCATTACGCTCGGGCATATTTTTGCTTCTTGGTGATCCTTTCTGCTACTTGGGGCATTTTTTTGCTTCTTGACGATCCTTTCTACTACCTAGGCCATATTTTTTGTTCCCTAGTGCTTTTGTTGATGCCTCACATGCCTCATCATTCTTCTACATCATTTTCTTCCTAAAATTTTAAAATCCTTTATTTTTTGGTAAAAATCATAAAAATCCAAAAAAATTGGTTAAAATCATAAAAAAATCCAAAAAAATGACAAAAATAGTTAAAAATCCAAAAAAAAGTTAAAAATTAAAAATTCAAAAAAATTGGTAAAAATCATTAAAAATCCAAAAAAATTGAAAAACAATAAAAAATTGGTAAAAAGCATACATGTAGATGAAGCATTTATTAGATACATCATCCTCAAACATCACAATTTGTCCTAGAAAACATCTTTCTTTGGTCCTCATTTGTTCTTGCAAACAACTCACGAATCATTTGGATCTACCTCCATTAACAAAGATGGTTTTCTTCCTATGGTTTGCACAACACATTTCTTTGTGCACAGTTTCATAGAGAATGATTTATTTTTCATAGGACCCATGTGTCCTCTGTATATTCACCTCACATGTATTCTTGCTTGGGGTGCCATTTTTAACCCTTGTCATTAACTCGAACATTTGGGAATTGAAGCTCGATAACAAAAACATTAGTGCAATTGTCTTGAATGTTGTTTATTTAAGTATGTGTGTTTGTACTTGTTTCCCTATTAGGTTAGCTTGTTTACTTTATTGTATTGCATTAAGTTATGTATTTCACATTGAGTTAGTGATTTGGTAATGAGAAAAATGTTAGTATCATGAATTTTCATGTTATTTTACACTTTTATTGTATGATTGTATATAATAAAGAGTTGGTGACATAGATCATGAGAAAAATGATGAAACAAAGTTGTTTTTGAGCTAAGCTGGGTGAAATATATTTATATTCTCTTCATCTTTGCTTGTCTTCATATCATTTTCTTCTATCCCAAATTTTTCTTCCATATCATCTTGGGCAATAAGGATTATTTTTATTCCCTTCCCTCTCCTTTTTTTTTCTATATAATTAAACACTGGATTTTATTTTCTAGTCATTCATATTTTCACACTCACCTATTAGGTTTGTGTTGACCTTTCTCTCACATTCTTTTCTTGTTGATCATCGATTAACCTCTTTCATCACCCCATCGACACTCAAGGGGACATCCTTCATTCTTCTAATTTTTCTTCTATCCCTTCAAAATTTACTTGTTTGTAATTGTCTACTATCTTTGAAGTGGCATCACTTACGCCACCCCAAAGAGGGGAAAATGTAGACACCTAAAATCCGCTTACATAGTTTTAATACTAAGATTACACTAATTACCTTTTCCCCATCATTTCCATTATAATTAGTGATTTTCCACTAATTAAATAATGTTTTCCTCCAATTCGGTCAATTAATGACACTTTTTTAATTAACTAGCCTTTACTTCACTCTGGATGCCAATTAACAACACTTTGTTAGTTATAATCCTCTTTTGATTGAATAATTAGCTATTATTAGTTAATTAAGCCTATTTACCCTTGTATTTAATCAATAAACCCTCTTATTGGTTAAAACCCCTTCCAACCATTCAAAATCACCCCATTTCCCTCCAAATCATCTCTAAAGGCTTTCTAAGCTTATCCTAGCCTATTAATTAATCTTATTTGATTAATTAAAACACCCCCAACTCCCATGAGTTTCTAATCACTTGTTAATTCCTGTAATCAATCTTATCTCTTCTAAATCTACTTTATCCTTTATCCCACATGCACTAGTTTGTAAGCTTCTCCCAAATAGGAAAGCTATATAAAGGACCCTCCTACATTCTTTCACACCTACACCATACTTTTTCTAGTATTTCATATAAGACATATGATAAGAGCCTTCTCCATTATTTTGGAATAACTACTTCATCTTGTGCATCCATTCTACCATTGTTGAGTAGAAAGGAAGATCTAAGTATGGCCTTGTAGCCATTTCTTGGTGAGATCCTTTCCTCTCTTTAGAGATCAACACAAATTTGATTACTCATGATCTAAAGAGGCTCATGTTTAGAAGTAATCATACATTAAAAGAGTAGGAATGGTTAGCATTAGGTGATTTAATTCATTTATGAAAGATAGCTAATTTCCCTTAAGATCTTATTATGATGTTAATGGTAAATTTTGCTTTGCTTTAAGACTACTAGGTGTTAGTTTATTTCAATTAGCTTAGAAAATTTAGCATGTACACACTATTCACTTGGTCAGCACCTCAAGTACACTCCAAATGTTATTGCTAATCAGATAAGTACCTCTTTGCAATTAAGGTTTCATAATTTATTACTTAAGTGCTTGGATGTAGTTTATGTATTTAATTGCTGCATTTATTTACTTGTGACAATAAAATCAGATTAGTCTTGCATTTCCACATTTATTTTAATCATTTTGGTTAATCATTTAGCATCATCAATTATATTCCATCTTACACACATCACATCTATTATTTTATATTCCTCATACACATATCAATACATTTGCATTGTCATTACCCGATGACACACTCTTGTGCTTTGTTCACACTTTACTATTGAGGGCATCCTGTATACATGAACCTCAAACACACTACACATCATATTACACACTACACAAAACACACAACATACACACAACACACAATGCACTTTGTGCACTACACACTTCACATCATACTATGCATTTCACATCTCGTATATTCATCTCCTTCTACACAACATCTACTTTAAACATTCAACACATATCTTTCGACATCCACTTCTATACACTATGACCATTAACCTATGACACACTCTATTTCCATGGTCCATAATTGATTTTGAGGGTAAGCATATTACATGGACCTCATTAAACTCACATCATTCACTCTCGCATTCTACACTTTGTGATTTGATGATCACATATTTTCATACAAAAATTCATACCATTTCCCGATGACACACTCTCATTTATGGTTCATTCTTAAATAATGAGGGGGACATACATAAATGAACCTAATTGCATACATACACGTCCACTGCGGGGGCACACTACTCCTATCATTCACTTTTCATTTCATTCCATCTCTCATCCAAAACATAATTCATATATTGGACGCATTTAGTCTTGCTTACGTTTACTTGTTACATACACATATTATTACACGTGATAGATATATATATTGTATGTCATTATCTTTAACATACACACATGTGCATTCATTTTATTTTTAGTTGTGATTGCAGATTATACAAATCTATTACACACAGAGAATGGACGGTTGGCGCAATACCTATTACTAGTCCCATAATGGTGTTAGGTTGTGGAGCTTGTTTTCATGTGAGAAAGTTTTGAAGACTATACACTAAGAGTATTGTACACTTTCCAAAGTTGAAAATGTGCCCAATATACCGGGAAACGTGCTTTTCTCATATGGGGAATATTTTGACCCATAGGTTTATGGGATGGTTTTGGCCCATGGTTTTGTAAAACTACTTAAGAAGTTGTCTATTTATATGGTTTTGTGCATATGGTAGGTATAATGTAAACATTACATATGTGTTTTGAATTCGGGTGTGAATTCTGTAGAGTTTGTTGAGCATAACTCCAAATAGATATGGGTATTGTATTGAGAGAGTGGTGGCTTGTAATAAAATATGAGCAAGTGATTCTTAGTGGACGTAGCCCAAATTAGGTGAACCATGTTAAATACTGTCTCTTTTTGTTGTGTTATTTTATTCTACACTTTTATTTGAGATCTGTAATATTTTCTGCATATTAGTTTTTACCGTTATAATTTTTTGAGGATTATTCCACATATTTTATCCCTTATTTCCTAACAATTGGTATCAGAGCCTGGTTTGGTTTGCTAAAGTGTTGAATTCTAGGGAAAGTTTTATCTTGAGTGGGAGCTATGGCATATGATGGAAGATCTAGGGTTGATAAATTCAATAGGAAGAATTTCAGTCTTTGGAAGATACAGATGGAAGATTACCTTTATCAGAAGGATCTTTATATTCCGTTGTCTGAGAAGGTGAACAAACCCTCAAGCATGACGGATGCGGAATGGGATTTTCTAGATATGAAGGCACTTGGGACAATTCAGTACATGTGTCTTGCATCTTCGGTATTATTTAATGTTTCAAAGGAAACAACTAAAAAGAACTGATGGATGCATTAGGAAGTTGTATGAAAAACCCTCTTCCTCTAATAAGATATTTTTGATGAAATTTTTTTAATATGAAGATTTGTGAGAATGGTTTAGTAGCGAGATCATCTAAATGATTTTAATACGATTGTAAGTATGCTATCTTTGGTTACAATGGAATTTGATGAAGAAGTTAGGGATTTATTAGTTTTTGCTCTTTACCTAACAAATTGGAATAGCTTGGTAATGGTGGTAAGCAACTCAATTTTAGATAACTCAAAGTTGAAGTTTGAGGATGTTGTAGGGGTGATTCTAAGTGAGGAAATGTGAAGAAAAATATTTGGTGAATCTTCTACTTTAGGGAATGCTTTGACAGTGGAAACTAGAGGGAGATAGAAGAATAGAGGAAGCCGTGGAAAATCAAAGGATCGAGCAAGGTCAAAATCCAAAAGCAAGATAGTATGCTGGCATTATGGAAAGTCTAGGCATGCAAAGAAGGATTGTTGGGAGCTTTGGGACAAGTGGAAATGACAAAAGAAAACAAGGAGGAAAATGTGGCAATGGGTAATGTATGTTAGGATGCTTTGATTATTTTTTTGCACAATATTACTGAATCTTGGGTTTTAGATTCGGGGCTTCTTTCCATGCTACTCCACATAGGAATTATTTTGTTGATTATGTTCAAGGAGATTTTGGGCATGTTTTTCTTTGTGATGATGAGCCTTGCAGTATAGTTAGAAAAGGTTTTGTTTAGGTTAAGATGTATAATGGGAATACTTGGCTATTGAAGGATGTCAGACATGTGCCTACATTAAGATGAAATTTGATATCGGTAGGGAAGTTGGAAAGTGAAAGTTGTACTATGATATTTACAAAGTTGGACTTGTTGGAAGGTTACCAAGGGTGCCCTTGTGGTGGTAAGAGGTAAGAAGGTTGGAACCTTGTATTTAACCACTTATAGCACTAATGTTTGTAATCTTGTTGCTTGAAGTAGATACAAAATTGTGGCACTATAGGCTTGGTCATTTGATTCATAGGGCATGGAGATCATAAAGAAGGATTTTCTTGGATATATAAAAACATGTTTGGAGTTCTTTGAGGACTGCATATATGGGAAACAAAAGTGAGTAAGGTTTCTTAAGGTTGGACCTAGAAAGAAAGAGAGTAAGTTAGAGCTGGTGCATTATGATGTGTGGGGGCCAGCTTAGGTATCATTTCTTAGGGGTTCAAGTTATTATGTTACTTTTATTGATGATGCAACAAGGAAAGTTTGGGTTTATTGTATTAGAAACAAATCTAATGTATTTGACACTTTTGTTAAATGGAAAGCCTTGGTAGATAATGAAATAGGTCTTAAGCTAAAATATCTCATGTCGGGTAATGGAGGGAGTATTGCAACAATGAATTTTATGATTACTATTATAAGAATGGAATCCACATGACAAAGATGGTTCGGGAACTCCACAGCAGAATGGAGTGTCAGAAAGGATGAACAGAACAATAATGGAATGTGTTAGGAGCATGAGGTTACATGCAGGACCACCTCTTTCTTTTTGGGCAGAAGCGGTGAGCACAACTGTGTACTTGATAAACAGAGGACCCTCAAGTGCCTTGGATGGAGGCATACACCGAGGAGGCTTGGTATGGTAAGAAAGTTGATTATTCATTTCTTAGAGTCTTTGGATGTGAGGTGGTTGTTCATATAGACAAGGATGATAGGACCAAGCTATAGGCTAAATAAGAAAAATGTACTTTCATTGGTTATGGTGGTGATGAATTTGGATATAAATGTTAGAGTATTAAGGACAAGAAAATAATTTGATCTAGGGATGTTGTCTTTAATGAGAAAGTCATGTATAAGCAGTAGTTGGAGGAAAACAAGGAAGAATCCAAGAAATAATATGCAATGTTAGAGGATCTTCGGATGGAAAAGTGACTCATAAATCAATTTAGGAACCTCCTCAACAAGAACTCCAAACTCTATATTGAGGAGGTATTATAGGTTAAGAAGAGAACACGAACAATTTTCTCTTTCTTTTTATTATTTATTACTCACTTGATAGTGGAGAGCCGAGTGCTATGATGAAGCAATGTAGGTAGATTCCAAGAAGAAGTGGGAGAAAGCCATGGATGATGAGCATCAAGCTCTCGTGAAGAACCAAACATGGGATTTAGTGAAGCTACCGATGGAAAAAGAGCATTACAGAACAAGTGTGTGTTTAGAGTCAAAGAGGAAGAAGGATGTAAGAAAAGATATAAGACCCAGGTTGGTGGTCAAGTGGTTTGCACAGAGAAAAAGGTATAGATTTTGATGAGATTTTTTCTCCCTGTAGTAATAATGACTTCTATTAGAACTGTTCTAGGAATAGTCACAACCGAAGACTTGAACTTAGAACAACTTGATGTAAAGGCTACATTTCTCCATGGTGATTTGGAGGAGGAACTATATATGTAGTAACCGAGAAGGCTATGAGGTCAAAGGTAAAGACGAGATGGTGTGCAAACTGAAGAAGAGCTTGTATGGCTTGAAACAAGATCCACGTCAATGGTATAAGAAATTTGATAGCTTCATGATGGAGCAAGGTTATATTAGATGTCATTTTGACCATTGCGTGTATACAAATAAATTTGAGGATGGCAGTTATATTATCCTATGTCTACGTATGTGGATGATATGTTGGTTGTAGGTAAAAACATGCAAGATACAAAATTACTCAAGAAGAAGCTAAGTGAATCCTTTGCTATGAAGGATTTGGGGGAAGCCAAACAAATCCTTGATATGAGGATATCTCAAGATAGGAAGGAATGGAAGCTGAATTTATCTCAAGAAGAGTACATTAAGAAGGTCTTGGAGAGGTTCAATATAAAGGATGTTAAACCGGTTGGGACTCCTTTGGTAGGCCATTTAAAGTTATCAAAGGAGCAGTGTCCCAAGATCAGTAGGAAAGAAACCAGATGTCCAAGGTAACTTACTCATCAGTGGTTGGTAGTTTGATGTATGTCATGGTGTGCACTAGGACTGATATTGCCCATGTAGTGGGAGAGGTGAGTAGATTTATGAGTGATCGAGGTAGAGATCATTGGCATACAGTAAAGTGGATCCTTCGGTATTTGAGAGGGACCATGGGGATAGTTTTGTGCTATAGTGGATCAGACACCACTTTTTTTGGTTATATAGATTCAGATATGGCTAGAGATGTAGATAGCAGGAGGAGCACGACATGTTATGTTTACACTGTAGGTGGGACAGCAGTGAGCTAGATTTCATGACTACAGAAGCTGGTGGCTTTTTCAACCATAGAGGCTGAGTATGTTGCTACCACGAGGCAAGAAAAGAAATGATTTGGTTATAACAATTTCTTGATGAGTTGGGGCATAAGTAGGAGGAAGGAAAGATGCATAGTGATAGTCAGAGTGCTATACACCTAGCTAAGAACTCTGCTTTTTCCACTCTAGGATGAAGCATATATAGTTAAGGTACCATTTCATTAGGACAAACTTTGGAGGAAGAGAAGTTGAAGCTGGAGAAGATTCATACTAGTCAGAATCCTATAGACATGATGACCAAGGTGGTCATAAGGGAAAAACTAAAGTTGTGTTCAACTTTGGTTGGTCTTCATAGAAACTAGTGAAGGGTTGAGAAGCTTTCTCAAAGGAAAACTAGTCTCCAAGTGGTATATTGTTATGTTGTGGAGTTTGTTTTCATGTGAGAAAGTGTTGAATACTATACACTAAGATTATTATACACTTTCCATAGTTGTCTTGCCGGGGTTTGGGGGTGTAGCCCTTGAGAAAACAAAATTGGCCTTAAATTGTGCCCGATATACCGGAAACATACTTTTCTCATATGGGAAAGATTTTGACCCATAGGTTTATGGGATAGTTTTGGCCCATGGTTTTAATACCCATGGTTTTGTAAAAATTCTTAAGTAGTTGTCTATTTATATGGTTTTGTGCATATGGTAGGTATAATGTAAACATTATAGATGTGTTTTGAATTCGGGTGTGAATTCTATAGAGTTTGTTGAGCATAGCTCCAAACAGATCTAGGTATTGTATTGAGAGAGTGGTGGCTTGTAATAAAATCTGAGCAAGTGATTCTTAGTGGACATAGCCCAAATTTGGTGAACCACATTAAATACTTGTCTCTTTGTGTTGTGTTATTTTATTTTGCACTTTTATTTGAGATCTGTAATATTTTACGCATATTAGTTTTATTGTTGCAAATCATGCGGGATTATTCAACATATTTTATCCCTTATTTCCTAACAAATGGCTCTTGGGGGCATCCAATTTCATACACTACAGGTTATTCATAACACTACTTTATTAGTTGATATAATTTTTATCTTTTTAACATACTAAAGGTTACTTCATGTGAAACATTTGTTAATCGGGGCTATTTGCTTCTATGGTTGTATGCATTTCATTGTTTACCATTTCTTGCTCTTTGTATGCTCTTGTTTGCAGGATTTTCCCTTTGTCTTGTGTGCACACTTTTATTCTTGCGGACACTACAACCTTGATTATATTACAACATTGTGAGTGATGTCCCATGTTTACAACCCAATTTTTATGTCCTATATTGTCTTCTTGTGTGTTTACATTTTCTTCTTGCATCTTAGCTTACACATTGTATGCTTAGCTTACATTCTATTTTATACATGTGTGTTTGTCTTTGCTTATACTAAAACTTGTCTCCTAGCCACTTTTTTTGTGTGCCTTGGTTTCTACCAAGCACATTTCCTTCCCCTGTAAGGCATAGTTTCAACACAATATTCGGTCCTCCTTTAGGTTGCATAATCCTTCGATGATGTTGTATGAACCCCAAATGAGGGGGAATAATTTGGGTGAATCAATCACCCCATACAAAATTATACACAATACAACATAGTACCAGGTAAAACATAATTGTGAGTTTTAGACAGGCTCAAAATCAAACTTGGGTCCTTAGCATAATGTTGTCTTTCCCGATGCCTATAATCTGTGGGGTAAATTATACGGTGATTGATAGTTCACCACAATCTATAGAACTCCACACAACAAATTTTACAGGGGCATATAGTCCTTATAACTTTTGTTTATATACACCATCTCGTAGTGGTGTTATACATTTTGGGAAGTAGTTAAAAGTTGGAGGATAACACTAGACTTTTCTCCCTACACTTATTCCATGATGCGGTGTGAGATCGCCCCAAAAAGTTGCAACCTACGTGAGATCACCCAAAAAACTCATTTGTATACAATAACTTTAGGATCCTTTCTACGCTCTTTTCTCATCATAGATCAAGTGCACATGTTCCTTTTTCACATTTTCAACATTTTTTGCATACTTCTTACACATATACATGTGTATTTGACTACTTGTTTGTTCTTCTCTTTTATAGGTCCTTCGTATGGGAAGTAGTAGTCAACATCATTCAACATCATTCACATAAAAAAATAACATCGACATCAATAACATGTACATCGCAACATCTACACATGTGTTTCCACCTTGGGTTCATTTTCATCATCACTTTTTGTACTTTCTCCTCTGTAACATCCATGCTTCACACTTTATCACTCCACACTTTGTCTAATCCCACGCATGATTTCATCATCAATCTACATGGTTATCAGGTACACATCTCTATCTACTTTATATTACTGATCTTTTTGCTCACCAACATAAAGTGAGGGAAAATGTAGACACAAAATCACACACTTTAGGTAATTATCTAGTCCTAGTTACATACTACTATTCATATGATTCCTAAGTAAGAAAAGTACTAATTAACCCATGTATTTGACCACCTTTCTTTGCTTTCTATTGCTTATTTATGTCGTTTATCCTTACTTTCTTAGTCTACCTTGTTACACTCTAACTTTTATCATCATGGACACTAACACCTAGCAAGGATGCTAGTTCCAGGTGCCCTCATACCCTCTGGGTGCCCCTATCCCCTTTGTATTGTAACATTCCCATTTTAACACTTTAGAAACAAGGTAATTTTTTTTTAAGTAACGTTCTCTATTCCAAATACATAATTTAGAACACACATTCCATAACATCCATTCTTATAGCAAATAACCATATGCTCTGTAATGACTCAGTGTGCCACCATCTATTCATTTCATGACTCGACGAACTATAGATCTATTCATTTTTAACATTAAGTAATGAATAATTTTCTGTATACTAAGTATACTTGGTTCTCTTACCCTGTTTGGGGTATTAAGTGATCTTTACGGGAACCTATCCAATATTTTCCTACTAATATTGATGTACATATCGATCCTTAGACTACATGACATAGGATAATGCAATCAACAGCTTGTGATACTTTGGCCAAAGTTTTCTAACATACTTTTGTATTACTCATTCCTTGACAACATACTTGTCAATCCAAAATACGTCCTTCACCTCACTCAATTGTTATCTAGAATGTCCTTTACTGACTTCCATCAGTCCACTTGCCCATGGTTTATCCCTAGTTCAGGTTAACAACATAGATTATGATAGGGAGAGACTCACAAAGACTTAGGATATATTGGCATACTGGGTCAACCTAGGTTAACCCCATGTGCCAAGGTACCCGTGAGTCCTAGAGGGTTACTTTGTATCATAACTATGTTACTACCCAGTCCTAGAGAAAAACTAAGTTCAAGTCCATAAGCGTGTAGATCTAGATGATCAATGCAGAAGGGTGTTGCCACATGTCAACTACAATGTTGTATCCTTGAGAAGATCCTAATCTTCTTGAAGGTACAACTCTGTAGTTGGCATGTGCCAACATCCTATAGAATAGCCTCATCAAGATGTACATACCCCTAGGAGATTATTAATATTTAATTAATTTGGATATTTAATAGTAGATTTCAGCAACCTTGTCCAAATCCTAATCCAACTCTTCCTAAGTTCCCTTCCAAATCAGGTTCCATTAATCCTTGGAGAACTTCCTTAACTCACGATTTCTTTCGATGTTCATTAATTTTGGCTTAATAAGCAATTACCAAAAGAGAGGACAACAACCTCATAAGTTCATTAATGTGACTTGACCATTCAAGGAAGTGTAACAACCACCTAGATCGTAACTTATTAGACTTTATTAAATGAGGTCTAATGAGTATAAATCATATCTTCCTTGTCTTCTTGTTTACTTTTACATGAGTGAGGAAGAGTCTTCCTCTTCATAGTTAAGTTCTAGGGTTTAACACACCCTTTTTGTTCTTTTCATAATCTATAGTTTTCATTGTGTGTTCATTACACATCACCTTACTATATTAAATTGTTTATATAAGAACATTGAATTCTGTAACTTATCTAGCTACATCTTAATTAGGGAGATTACTCTAACTCCCTTTTTATCCTACTTATTCAAGAATCCTCATTTAATCATATAAATAATATGAAGAATATCAACAAGATAAGATTCCATTTCTTTTACAAAGGAACAAGATAATTCACACAACTTATGCAAGTAAGTTCACATCCTTCAATTTCATTTTCAAACTTATACCTTTACAAACTTATGCATTTACAACTTATACATTTTAGGCTTCTGTATGACAATAGTCTTCATTCAAAAAGGAATAATACTTTTCTTTTTCAATACATCTCAAGAACGACTAAGAATTCTTCACTATAATCAAACATAGATAAACCAATGCATCATATAATATTTTGCCATCTTATATCACTTATGAAGTCCATCTGCAAAAATTACTAGCACGGGTCAGTTCAATGAACTGAGCATGATAAGCACTAAGCCTTAAAACGAAGTGCATTCCACTAATTGTTCCAATAAAAACAACCCTGCTTTAATGAACAATTAGTATTTCATACTTTAATCATAAGTAATAACAACCAAAAAAGAAGATCATTAATGAACTAAAGTTCACTTCTAAAGAAGAACAGATTATAATCTATAATATTTGTCTTACAATTAAGGTATGGCTGGTCCTATCATTCATCTTAATCAATAGAACATAACATCTTATTGTTCTCATTCTACCAACTCAGAATACAACACTTATCTTAACTATAAGATACAAGAAGTGTTTTCAGAAGGTTCATACTAGGATGTTTCATCTAACTTTCTAGCAAGAAGAAGAGAAACCATTTTCATTATGCCAAAGTACATAATATCCACAAGGTAGAAACAGGTTCATATGATAACCTAAGTTGTTTCATCTTAAGATTAACTATTTCAAATCAAACATTTAAGATATTCATCAGAACATGAATAAATAAAGATCCCAGATGGAAGGATGAAACATCAACCAACCAACATGATACATTTTTAACAAACCAGACATCACTCTCCTTCTATTTCATTTCCATTAATGATAAGTAAGAGAAGGTTAGCCAAATTAATGATTAACTCTTCCTATAGAATAATCAACAAAATATTCCAAACAAATGAACTTATTCCCAACTGTATTAGAAAAGAAGATTAACAGAAATGATCCTAACCCATAGTCATTTCCTTTAACTTAATTAACAAAGTCCCTTCTTCAAATATATACAGTTTGAGTTCATATAAGGATTCCAAAGGAAGAACAAGAACACCTTAAAGTGAATAGGTATCTAATGAAACTTTTCCTTTAAAAACTTCCTATTGTAAGCAAGGGATCTATTCAAATAGGAACATTAGAGCAGTGAAGGTCATACACAGTCCATATACACAAAAGAACCATAACTAATTCTTTTCTGGGTTCTTCATTTCTTTATGGAAACCTAACAGAAGAAAAATCTGAGTAAATGCTAACACCCGAAATTACCCAAGAGTTAAATCAAACAATATTATTTACCATACTTTTCAACATATTGCTTCAAGAATAGAAATAAAGAACGAATTCCCAATAAGATTCGTAAACTACAAAGATGGTTCTAGTCAAAATCTAACAAATTTTACCAACTGACTCATAAAACCATATTTCTAGTTTTCTCCATGCACATGCATCTGTTTCCTCCTAGGAATTTAGAGTTTTAAAATAGTTTCCTACAGTAATAAACTCAATAAATATGACAGGATCTTACAACATAATTACAAGATACCTTCGCCCAAGATTCAAAATACAAATCTGAGTGCCATGTGGAACATAAGTTCTTACCAAGATCAAAATCATTCACTGATTTTAAACAAGTTTGGGAAACTTAAGTTCCCTTTTGATTTGTATCTTTTAACAAAGAAAACTAGAAAGAATCTCAACTGGACACTTGCTTAGGTTTCAAATTCCAACAATAAGAAACAATTTCCTCGACTCATTTTGCATCACAATACTCCTTATTGAGTTACTATAACTTTCGCATTCTAATGCTAGATAAAATGCAATGAACAACATTTAAACAGTTCAAATTAAAAATCAAGCGTCATGTTCGAATAACTATCGTATCAAACCTTGCTCAACAACTGAAGTGGTTTGGGAGATCACTTAAAAGAGTTCAGACCAACACCATATAAGTGCTAAGGCCGTATTCATAATGAACTCACAATACAATACACAAGGTCACAAGAAACACAAACATCAACCAAATGTGGACTAGTAACAGTTCATAATATCCTGATAACACCACATAATTCTCACATTGTGTTAGGGTTTCAGCAACAACAAATGTTCGCAGGTTTGAAAACAAGAACCAACCAACTACTACTCTATTCATAGCTCCATATACTTACGAAGCGAAACACAAGCATAATAGCACCAAGAACCCGACCACAGTTCTCGAATACCCACAAGTTTCCAACAGAACTTGAGCTTACATACAAGTTTTCATAACAAACTAGAGCTTTTTACCAGCATAGGATCACAAAACAATAGCTTCAATAGATACAGGTTGGATGTAAGATTCTCTAAAGAACTGTAGTGAGAATACATTCGTTTGAAAGTAACAAAACCTAACCAAAATTACCAAATTCAGTTAAGCCAAACAGAGTTACGAATCATTTTTGCATGCGTTTTGCATGAGTTCAAACAATCACTTACTATATCTTAAACTAGACCACTTTTGCAAAGGATTCGAACCAAGAATACAAGACTTAATAAACTCAGTAACCAAACAACCAAATACATCATGTAATGATTAAAACTCACAGAGCAAAGTTGTTTTAATGAAAACACTTAGAGGAAAGCAAGAGATTTTAACAGTTAGAGCCTATCATGCCTGATAGTGTCTCTGTCAAATCAAAGAAGACCTCTAGCCAAGCTCACTCCTTCTCCTCTTTTCCATGAAATATCAAACAACTAGATACCTCTTCCACAATGCCTCTTATAAATTCCATGAAATGAAAATAGATTCGAAACCTCAAAAATAGCCATGAAGTGTAGTTCAACCTACTGGTTCGAAAACCAAAGCACATGCAGAGTGAAAATCAGAAAACATGCAAAGTGAAACAACCCAAGAAAAATCCACTGGCATGCCTACCAAGATAGTTTGGGCTCATAAACCAAAAGCAATTAATTCCATTAATTCCAAATCTCCCACCTAATCTTCCTTGCCACCACCTGCCAAGTCTGGCGAATGCCAAGTCTAAATTAACATGTGTTTCCATTTTAGTGATACTACCACCTAAGCCTCCACCAAGCCAACTAACCCCTACCAAAGCTGGTAGTACCAAGTGCAATAAAAAACCTTATCAACATCATAAATTCCTTAGGAACTATCGCCAATATGCATGTGACTACATAAGTCCCCATTCATGCCCAATAGTTTAGGATAGGTTACTTGCTTAGGTTAGATCTTAGGTAGATTAAATTTTATACCTTAGGATATAACACTAACAACTAACCCCCACCATAGGCCTTAGCAATTAGGTTTAGATAAACCCTCATAGGTAAATAATTCAAAGTGCCATAGTTTAAAACACTAGGTTAGGTCACCATATAGCCTTGTAGTAATAGGTTCAATGTTTAGTTTTAATACCTAGTAACTTTTTCCAATTCCTTAGCACCAAGTTTAGGTTAGAATCAGAATTATATCAAGTTACATAGCTTAGGTAGGAAATACTTTTACCTAGCTTAGGATTCCAGTTCTCTCCTACGCCATGAATAGGCTGAAATCCCAATTTAGTCGAAGAATGACCTCGTCGATCTCCAAAGGTCGATCTCCAAAGACCAAAATGAAACTTGCATCTACTAAGTTCAGTCCATATGTTTCTTAATTCATGGAATGCCAATTCATCAGTTGTTCACTCTGAACAGATTTAAAACATTCCTTGGATCACTGAAATTGATCCAAGGATGAGTCGGGTAAATAGATAAGTTTACAACTCTTAAAACCAATTTGTAATCTCACCTTCAAGAAGTGAAAAATGAATTCAGGAAAACTATTCCAGTTCAGTCAGAAGATCTTAAGAGCAGAAAAGACTTATCCACATCAAGCATGATTTCCCAAAAGTCAAAAGAACATATCCTACAAAGGAAAATCACATGCCAACAATTGAGATGCAAAGGAAGAAAATAACAACTGTCAAGGGTGTTACATGCTTCCCTCCTAAAAGGAATCATCATCCCGATGATTATTTCTTCTAACAATTTACATCAAGGACAGTCAAATCCTTCACTTTTCTTACTCAAAGTCAAATTTTTCAAAATCTTATAGTTCCAGAATTCAGCATTAAATAACTATTTGTTCAAATTAAATAATTATCTACCCAAAACTGGCTTACTTAATGTCATACAAAGATGAAATCATAAATCTTTATCAGTCAACAGATTCAATTCTATTCAAATAAATATGGAAAAGTAGTTTTTATATCCTCTAGATTTTCCCAAGTTACACTTTCCTCGTTAAACTAGTCCCACTAGACCTTACATTGACTTATTTCTATATTTCTTAAATGTAACTCGGCAAGTTTCCAAAGACTCGAATGGGTTTAACCAATGATAATACCTCCCAACTTGAAGTTCATGAACTATGACAACAAGCTCTAAATCGTGTCGAGCATAATTCAACTCATGTAACTTAAGTTTTCTACTTTCATAAGCTACGACAAGATCACTTTGTAACAAAATACCTCCAAGACCTTCCCCGGATGCATCAATTACGATAGTAAAGTCTCCATTAGGATCATGTACTACTAAGATAGGTGCTGAAGTCAACTGACTTTTCAAAATTTTAAAAGCAAATTCACATTTATCATTCCAAACAAATTTGTTATCCTTTTTCTGTAATGAAGTTATTAGTGTAACCACCTTAGAAAAATCCTTAACAAATTTTCTATAATAACCTGCAAGGCCCATGAAGCTTCTAACTTCATGTACATTCTTTGGTGTAGGCCACTCGGTTATAGCTACAATCTTAGAAGGATCAACAACTATCCCATTTTTACTTATAACATGACCCAAATAGTGAACTTCAGAGTCATAGATAGAACATTTGGTCAGCTTACCATACAACCTGTCTCTTTCTCAAAATTTCCAAAACTATTTTCAAGTGTTCATGATGCTCCTCAATACTTTTAGAATATATGAGAATGTCATCCAAGAATACAAGAACAAACTTGTCTAAATATTCTTGAAAGATATTATTCATTAAGTTCATAAAAGTTACAGGTGCATTCGTTAATCCAAAGGGTAAAACCGTGAATTCATAATGCCCATACCTTGTCCTAAAATCTGTTTTATGAATGTCCTCATCTTTAATTCACATTTGATGATATCAAAATTGAAGATATATCCCAGAATATACTAATGTTTCATGCATCTAATCAAATAGGTCATCAATTCTTGGAAGTGGATATCTATTCTTGATTGTTGCTTTGTTTAACATCCTATAATCAATGCACAATCTAAGTGTTCCATCTTATTTTTCACAAAGATCACCGATGCTCCCCAAGGTGAAACACTTGGTCTAATCAAACCCTTAGACAAAAGTTCTTGCAACTAACCCTTAAGTTCTACTAATTCTATGGTAGTCATTTGATAAGGTGTTTTACAAATAGGTTCAGACTGGTTTGATTTCAATCATGTGAAGTCAAACTCCCTTTTGGGTGGTAATCCTGGTAATTCTTCTAGAAAGACATCACTGTAGTTCCATAACAATGGGTAATGTTCCATGAAATCATTGTTTTCTTCAGCAAATTCTAAAATTTTTACTGCACATAAGGTACAACCCTTATTTTTGGCCTTTTGAAGTTGTATAGCTAACAATTTCCTCACGTAAATTTCTCGCTTTACTCCTTGAATCTCCACTATTTTTTAGATCATCTAAACAAATAATATTCTTTTCACAATGGTCTACCTTTTTTATGCTCGCTAACTAATTTATGCCTATGACTATGTCATAAGATCCCAAAGGTGCTACATAGAGATCAACTTCGTGGAAAAGCTACATAAGTCAAGGACTCGCCCCAAAAGACACATACTAACTATATGAACAGAATTATTACCATAATGTATAGTCCATGATTTATCCATTTTTCCAGCTTTTCTTTTAAGTTTTGAAGAAATTTTACTAGAAATAAAACATTCAGTAGCTCTCGTATCAAAAAGAATAGTTACAGGTATATTGAATAACTTACCAGGAACTTCTATAGGTGTAACTTGCTTTTCAGCTTGCTTGTCAGCTACTACAACATGTATCTTGTGCTTGCTAATTACGATCATCCTTCTTCAAAGGAAATTGATTCATGTAATGATCTTTTCCATAGTTATAACAGCCTCCTACCGGTCCCTTTTTAGGCTCTAATTATTTCCAGCCTTAAAGTTATCATTTTGACCTCCATAGGACTTTTGCCCATTATTGTTATTCTTGGCAAAATTGTTCCTTGTATTTCTAGAAAACTTATTCATTGTTGTTTTCTTATTATTATCACTTGAAACTTACTTTTGTTACCAAACTTTTTCCATGGTCCTTTCTTAGGTGCAAGAGAAGCTGAAGAAGAGTTTGGAACTTTCTTCCGTACTTCCTCCTTGTGAGCAGAAATAGCCTTTAATTTCTGTTCTTACCTTATGGATTTTTCAACAACCCCTTCCATAGTGGTTGGGCTGTGAACATCAACCTCTCCCCCAATAATGGGATTCAATCCCATGATGAATTTCGTATCCTGAACTTCTCATCAATTTGATATTGAGGTACATACTTGAGTAGTTTCGTAAACCGTTCCCAATACTCAGTTACAATTAACTTCCCTTGAGCCAAGTTCTGAAATTTAGTCATTTTCTGATCATAATAAAGTTTTGGCAGCCATCATTGCCTAAAATAAATTTTAAATTGATCCCAAGTGATGTTAGTTTCATCAATGTTTAGCTCAGCCTTACGGCTGTCCCACCATGAAGATGCTTCATGGGAAAGCTGATATGCTCCCCAAATAGCTTTGGTTTCCTCCGAGAAGTTTCTTATTGCAAATTACTTCTCCATCTCACTGAGCCAATTCTTAGCTCCATCACCTAATGTGGTGCCATCAAACTTAGGTGGACTTATCCTTTTTATATCATTGGTGAGTTCAGCTGCCAACCTAGCCTTTTTGTTTTCTGGCTGGATAGGTACATTAGTATTGTTATTATCAACACCCATATTGGGGTTGTCCTCAGGAGGTGGCTGATTGTTATTACCAGCTTCTTCTTCCTCCTCATTACCCATCACTTGTTGTTCGAGTACCGTCAAATGATCTCTTGTGTCCAACAGGGCAGCAAGGATTTCATCAAGTTTTTGGGTTATTGTTGCTCCTTCATCAGGTGGAGCATTATTCACAACATTTCCTCTTGTTCTAACCATTTTTTGTTACAATAAAACTTAAGTTTTTATCAGATTGTGGACACAATAGGTCCAAGATCTGCAACCTTCAGCTCTGATACCAAGATGTAACATTCCCATTTTAACACTTTAGAAACAAGGGATTTTTTTAAAGTAACATTCTCTGTTCTAAATACATAATTTAGAACACACATTCCATAACATCCATTCTTATAACAAATAACCATATGTTGCTTTATAATGACTCGGTGTGCCACCGATCTATTCATTTCATGACTCGGTGAACTACTGATCTATTCATGTTTAACATTAAGTAATGAATACTTTTCTATATACTAAGTATACTTGGTTCTCTTACCCTATTCGGGTATTGAGTGATCTGTCTAGGAACCTATCTAAATATTTTCTACTAATATTCATCTACATCTCGATCCTTAGACTAGGTGACATAGGACAACGCAATCAACAGCTTGCGATACTTTGGCCAAAGTTTTCTAACATACTGTTTGTATTACTCATTCCTTGACAACATACTCATCAATCCGGAATACATCCTTCACCTCACTCAATTGTTATCTAGAATGTCCTTTACTAACTTTTGTCAGTCCACTTGCCCATGGTTTATCCCTAGTTCAAGTTAACAACATAGATTATGATAGGGAGAGACTCACAAAGACTTAGGATATATTGGCATACTGGTAAACCTAGGTTAACCCCATGTGCCAAGGTACCCGGAGTCCTAGAGGGTTATTTCATATCATAACTATGTTACTACCCAGTCCTAGAGATGATCATTGCATAAGGGGTGTTTCCACATGTCAACTACAATGATGTATCCTCAAGAATATCCTAATCTTCTCAAGGTACAACTCTACAACATTGGCATGTGCCAAAGATCTTATAGAACAACCTCATGAAGATGTACATACCACTAAGAGATTATTAATATTTAGTGAGTTTAGATATTTAATAGCAGATTTCAGCAACCTTGTCCAAATCCTAATCCAACTCTTCCTAAGTTCCCTTCCAAATCAGGTTCCATTAATCCTTGGAGAAATTCCTTAACTCATGATTGCTTTCGATGTTTGTTAATTTTGGCTTAATACATAATTACCAAAAAGAGAGGACAGCAACCTCATAAGTTTTGTTAATGTGACTTGACCATTCAAGGAAGTGTAACGACCACCTAGATCATAACTTATTAGACTTTATTAAATGAGGTCTAATGAGTATAAATCATATCTTCCTTGTCTTCTTGTTTACTTTTACATGAGTGAGGAAGAGTCTTCCTCTTCATAGTTAAGTTCTAGGGTTTAACACACCCTTTTTGTTCTTTTCATAATCTATAGTTTTCATTGTGTGTTCATTACACATCACCTTACTATATTAAATTGTTTATATAAGAACATTGAATTCTGCAACTTATCTAGCTGCATCTTAATTAGGAGATTACTCTAACTCCTATTTTAATCCTACTTATTCAAGAATCCTCATTTAATCATATAAATAATATGAAGAATATCAACAAGATAAGATTCCATTTCTTTTACAAAGGAACAAGATAATTCACACAACTTATGCAAGTAAGTTCTCATCCTTCAATTTCATTTTCAAACTTATACCTTTACAAACTTATGCATTTACAACTTATACATTTTAGGCTTACTTGTATGACAACAGTCTTCATTCAAAAAGGAATAATACTTTTCTTTTTCAATACATCTCAAGAACGAATCAGAATTCTTCACTATAATCAAACTTAGATCAGCCAATGCATCATATAAGATTTTGCCATCTTATATCACTTACGAAGTCCATCTGCAAAAATTACTAGCACGGGTCAGTTCAATGAACTGAGCATGATAAGCACTAAGCCTTAAAACGAAGTGCATTCCACTAATTGTTCCAATAAAAACAACCTTGCTTTAATGAACAATTAGTATTTCATACTTTAATCATAAGTAATAACAACCAAAAAAAGAAGATCATTAATGAACTAAAGTTCACTTCTAAAGAAGAACATATTATAATCTATAATATCTGTCTTACAATTAAGGTATGGCTGGTCCTATCATTCATCTTAATCAACAGAACATAACATCTTATTGTTCTCATTCTACCAAAACAAAATACAACACTTATCTTAACTATAAGATACAAGAAGTGTTTTCAATATGTACTTACTAGGATGTTTCGTCTAACTTTCTAGTAAGAAGAAGAGAAACCATTTTCATTATGCTAAAGTACATAATATCCACAAGGTAGAAACAGGTTCATATGATAACCTAAGTTATTTCATCTTAAGATTAACTATTTCAAATCAAACATTTAAGATATTCATCAGAACAGGAATAAATAAAGATCCTAGATGGAAGGATGAAACATCAACCAACCAGCATGATACATTTTTAACAAACTAGACATCACTCTCCTTCTATTTCATTTCCATTAATGATAAGTAAGAGAAGGTTAGCCAAATTAATGATTAACTTTTCCTATAGAATAATCAACAAAAGATTCCAAACAAATGAACTTATTCCCAACTGTATTAGAAAAGAAGATTAACAGAAATGATCCTAACCCGTAGTCATTTCCTTTAACTTAATTAACAAAGTCCCTTCTTCAAATATATACAGTTCAAGTTTATATAAGGATTCCAAAGGAAGACAAGAAAACCTTAAAGTTGATAGGTATCTACCGAAACTTTTCCTTTAAAAACTCCCTATAGTAAGAAAGCGATCCATTCAAATAGGAACATTAGAGTAGTGAAGGTAATACATAGTCCATTTACACAAAAGAACGATAACTAATTCTTTTTTGGGTTATTCATTTCTTTATGGAAACATAACAAAAGAAAAATTCAAGTAAATGCTAACACCCGAAATTAGCCAAGAGTTAAATCAAACAATATTATTTACCATACTTTTCAACATATTGCTTCAAGAATAGAAATAAAGAACAAATTCCCAATAAGATTCATAAACTACAAAGATGGTTCTAGTCAAAATCTAACAGAGTTTACCAACCGACTCATAAAACCATATTTCTAGTTTTCTCCATGCACATGCATCTGTTTCCTTCTAGAATTCAGAGTTTTAAAATAGTTTCCTACAATAATAAACTCAATATATATGACAGGATCTTACAACATAATTACAAGATACCTTCTGCCCAAGATTTGAAATCCCAATCTGAGTGCCATGTGGAACATAAGTTCTTACCAAGATCAAAATCATTCACTAATTTTAAACAAGTTCAGGCAACTTAAGTTCCTTTTTATTTGTATCTTTTAACAAAGAAAACCAGAAAGAATCTCAACTGGACTGACACCTTGCTCAGGTTTCAAATTCCAACAATAAGAAACAATTTCCTCAACTCATTTTACATCACAATACTCCTTTTGGAGTTACTATAACTTTCGCATTCTAATGCTAGATAAAATGTAATGAACAACATTTAAACAGTTCAAATTAAAACTCAAGCATCGTGTTCGAATAACTATCGTATCAAACGTTGCTCAATAGCTGAAGCGGTTTAGGAGATCACTTAAAAGAGTTCAGACCAACACCATGTAATTGCTAAGTCCATATATCATAATGAACCCACAATATAATACAAATGGTCACAGTAAAACACAAACATCAACCAAATGTGAACCAGTAACAATTCATAATATCCTGATAACACCACTTAATTCTCACGCCATGTTAGGGTTTCAGCAACAACAAATGTTCAAAGGTTTGAAAACAAGAACCAACCAACTACTACTCTATTCATAGCTCCATATACTTACGAAGTGAAACACAAGCATAATAGCACCAAGAACTTGACCACAGTTCTCGAATACCCACAAGTTTCCAACAGAACTTGAGCTTACATACAAGTTTTCATAACAAACTAGAGATTTTTACCAGCACAGATCACAAAACAATAGCTTCAATAGATATAGGTGGGATGCAAGATTCTCTAAAGAACTTTAGTGAGAATACATTCATTTGAAAGTAACAAAACCTAACTAAAATTACCAAATTCAGTTAAGCCAAACAGAGTTATAGAATCATTTTTGCATGCGTTTTTCATGAGTTCAAACAATCACTTACTATATCTTAAACCAGACCGCTTTTGCAAAGGATTCAAACCAAGAATACAAGACTTAATAAATTTAGTAACCAAACAACCAAATACATCATGCAATGCTTAAAACTCATAGAGAAAAGTTTTTTTAATGAAAACACTTAGAGGAAAGCAAGAGATTTTAACAGTTAGAGCCTATCATGCCTGATAGTGTCTCTGTCAAATCAAAGAAGACCTCTAGCCAAGCTCACTCCTCTTTTCCAAGAAATATCGAATAACCAGATACCTCTTCCAAAATGCCTCTTATAAATTCCATGAAATGAAAATATATTTGAAACCTCAAAAATAGCCATGAAGTGTAGTTTAACTTCATTGGTTTGAAAACCAGAGCACATGCAGAGTGAAAATCGAAAACATGCAAAGTGAAACAACCCAAGAAAAATCCATTGACATTCCTACCAAGAAAGTTTTGGCTCGTAAACCAAAAGCAATTAATTCCATTAATTCCAAATCTCCCACCTAATCTTCCTTGCCACCACCTGCCAAGTCTGGCGAATGCCAAGTCTAAATTAACATGTGTTTCCATTTTAGTGATACTACCACCTAAGCCTCCACCAAGCCAACTAACCCCTACCAAAGCTGGTAGTACCAAGTGCAATAACAAAACTTATCAACATCATAAATTCCTTAGGAACTATCGCCAATATGCATGCGACTACATAAGTCCCCATTCATGCCCAATAGTTTAGGATAGGTTACTTGCTTAGGTTAGATCTTAGGTAGATTAAAGTTTATACCTTAGGATATAACACTAACAACTAACCCCCACCATAGGCCTTAGCAATTAGGTTTAGATAAACCCTCATAGGTAAATAATTCAAAGTGCCATAGTTTAAAACACTAGGTTAGATCACCATATAGCCTTGTAGTAATAGGTTCAATGTTTAGTTTTAATACCTAGTAACCTTTTCCAATTCCCTTAGCACCAAGTTTAGGTTAGAATCAGAATTATATCAAGTTACATAGCTTAGGTAGGAAATAATTTTACCTGGCTTAGGATTCCAGTTCTTTCCTACACCATGAACAGGCTGAAATCCCAATTACGCCAGTAATGACCTACCATGGTTGATCTCCAAAGACCCAAATGAAACATACCACTGAATGGAAATATTTTCACACAAAAAAGAATTAAAGAACTTGCATCTACTAAGTTCAGTCCATATGTTTCTTAATTCATGGAATGCCAATTCATTAGTTGTTCACTCTGAACAGATTTAAAACATTCCTTGGATCACTAAAATTGATCCAAGGATGAGTCGTAAATAGATAAGTTTACAAATCTTAAAACCAATTTGCAATCTCACCTTCAAGAAGTGAAAAATGAATTCAAGAAAACTATTCTAGTTTAGTCAGAAGATCTTAAGAGTAGAAAAGACTTATCCACATCAAGCATGATTTCCCCAAAGTCAAAAGAACATATCCTACAAAGGAAAATCACATGCCAACAATTGAGATGCAAAGGAAGAAAATAACAACTGTCAAGGGTGTTACATGTACTTTACTCACACTTTTTGGGTCATTTATAACCGTTTGAGTAGCTTATCTTTTGGTATTCAACATTTTCATGGTTAAATATGAAATTCAAGCAAAGGAATCATATAAATATAAAGTTATGTGATCATAATAAGGGACCAAATACTAAGCATTAGCTATCACCACCTAAGGTTGCATCCATTAAACATCTAAGAGATCCATTACATCCATGTAACGCAATCACAGGGTACATTAGGGCTAGTTATTCTATATACACTTCATATGATGGAATTTCATTTTATTCCATGCACACATATATTACATTTTTTTACATCTAGATTACTTGTTCACTATCAAGTATGACATGTACAAGAGCTACCTAGTGCACGATTATGCACACAAAGAGAAATCCATTGGGTATGAAATGTAGTGCAGCAATCAGCCTTAAGATCACCATTTTGACAACCTGACGATAGTCTAACTCCTCATTTTGCATCTTTCTTTTTTATGATTTGATGTCTATTAAAGGGTTTTACTAGTCCATATTTCATTGCAAGTTTCCAATGACCTCAAAATCTTGGTGCAACCTTAGAGTGACCAAAGGTGACTAAAAGTGAACACCTCATGAACACTAAGAAGAGTTTTCTTGATCTTTACGTAGACCCGCATTCCTATGAATAGGCCTAAGGCACCCCTATCCCTCTTCAGGTGCCACTATCCATCCTATCTCTCCAAATCTACATTTTTCTCGGGTCTCTCGTGTGATGCTCCCGCTACTCTATTCACCCGAACATGACCTTGGTACAATCATATTTTATTGAGAATCGCTGAAGTACCTCTTTCTCCTCTTTACAATTAGGGTTTCATAATTTATTACTTAAGTGCTTGGGTGTAATTTTTGTATTTAATTTCTACATTTATTTAGTTCTATAATAATATCGATTAGGCTTGCATTTTCACATTTAGCTTAATCACATAGCCCTTTTTCACCCACCATCTCCTCCTAGCCACGCCACCCAACTTCATTACACATAAACTTCCAACCTTTAATGGATATGGTTACCCTCAATAGTACCTTCAATGCTTAAATGTTACATGTCCGACTATGCTAATTACCTTACTTTGTTAGATAAATTATTTTCCCAAATATTAATTGACTATGCTTTACGTTGATTCTATGGTCTACATGTCCATTCAAAGTGACATATTTTACATCTTTATTTTATGAATTACTTACTCATTTTTTAATAAATATTGGCACTAAGATAGCCTATGGACAATTAGATAAAATTAAACAAGGATCCAATGACGATCTTGTGGACTATGTCTTGTTCTACAAGAACAACCTTGCTAAAATGACCAATATCCTCACTGATTTAGAATTGCAAGATCTCTTTGTTCAAAGTCTCTTACCTCAACTCCAATATAGTTTAATTTATGATACTTCATATTCCTTTGATTAATTATGCCATATGCTAAAATTACGCGAAACCAAGCTACTATATATGGGAAAATTGAAGTATTATGATACTTACTTGTTGGAAGTAAAATGGAATACAAGTGGGGTGAATAATTCCTTCAAAAAAACTTATACAATTTCAAATTAACTTTCATACACCATTAACATTTAACCATGCATTAATGTGATCATAATAATAACAACCATCCACAATAGCATAAATAAAAAAGGAGTACACAAGAACACAAGATGTAAGTGGGAAACCCTCAAGGGGAAGAAAAACCACTAAAAAATTTGCTAATATTACTCACAACAAAGACTCAAGTGAATATTACACATCACAAGACATTTCTTTAGTGAGGTTCCAACCCCACAAGGAGCACTAGCCACTGAATCCTTGTTGATATTAATCACAACAAGAGACTCCTATGAATATGACTCATCATAAGAGATTAAAATAAGAATAACATTGTAGAAATTCTGTCAACACACAAATATTAGTGATCAAGGATTAATCTCATATACCTTCAAACCCTCCTAACTCACTCAATCTTAGACAAACATGACCTGATTTGATCTCAACCTCTTGCACACATGCTCTCTATCACTCCTTATCCTTCTTCACACTCTCTCATATCTAATGTGATGCCTTCATACTAGTTTCACTCTCACACTTAGGTTAACATTTTTTCCCTATCTCTCCACCGGTTCAAATTTGAACTCAAACATTTAATTTATACCTTCTTTTCTCATAAACATAAGGGACGTTGGTCCTTCATAATTAGTTAGACAAAAATAACAATAAACTCATTCACATTCATAAAATATACCAATATAGGTCGGCCATGCCCAAATGCACCAAACAAGCTCAAAAAAAAATCAAAACCCTATCACCTGGATGAGAAAAACCATAAACCATATAAAAATGATTATTCAATCTCCATAATTTATCAAAAATATTAAATATGAAATAAGAAAATCATCTATGGTTGTTAATTATCTTTCACCAATAAAATTCTTCACAAATCTATTAAGAAAGATCATATCCTTCTCCAAACAGCTTGTTTCAAGAACCAATATTCACCTTTCATCCTCTAGATCACACCATAGAATCTAAATTATTCCATGTAACCACTCATTTTAAGTCCACTAACCTATACATCACATCCATGATTTATAGCGCTCATAAAACATCCATATGTGTGTTGTCCACTCAAAATTCCCTACTCCTAGAAAGTGAATTTTGAGTTTTACGCGTGTCTCTCATTGCCGAGAGTGTTAAAGGTCGTGAAATTGAGAAATTCTACGTTTTTGGGTCATTTCATGTGTTTTTCGGGCCTGTCGCACATTTTTGTCCCACGTGTCCCAAGTTCAAAAGTGCGCTCCATTCCCCAATCGGCCGATCTCCCCGAAGTTTGTCTTTTTCGGGTCCATCGCACATTTTTGTCCCAAATGTCCCAAGTCAAATTGTGCAAGTTGTTCCATTTTCAGCCGAAACACCCGAACCGCATACTTCACATTTTTGTCCCAAATGTCCCAAGTCAAATTATGCAAGGCATTCCATTTTCGGTAGATTCACTCGAACCGCGTACTTCACGCTTTCACGTCCCAAATGTCCCAAGCTTTTCCGGACCCATTGTCACCTTTTCGTCCGATCCGGCCGAGTCGCGTGTTTCACGCATTCGTATCACATGTCCCAAATGAACCAAGTGCCATTCGTGCTTATTTTTCCCGCTCTACCCGAATATCATGCTTTTTCAAATTGGTAGATATGTATTAAATGCGCATTCATTGTCTTTCTCTCTCCTATTCGGCTATATAACTGGCATTCCCCCTTTGCATTTTTCACACTGCTTGCACGCTATCCTTTGCTCGAACCCTTGCAATATAATTTCCTACACGTGTATCCTTTCCTCTGTAATTCCTTCCCAAAGTCAAGTTCGCGTCTCTGTCCTCCGAATTACTGTCAACATGAAGATCAAATTTCAAGGACAGGAGCAAATCTCTCCACTAGAATCTTCCGTTCACAATATTGGGGACAGTGAAGCTCGTCATCTTGATTTCAGTGATTTTTGGGCAAGGATGGCGGATGCAAACCCTACACCTATGGCGCAGATGATTCACGACAGTGGTTTGGCTTTCACCGAGGTTTCCGATCTCAAGATAAAGGCCGATATAAGAGTGCTTTCGCGCAAGAGCTCACTTCACCCTGATTCGAGTGAATTGACCAATATACATGGGGAACTCATCACCAAGCTAGATGCAGCCGCCATTAGCACTGCTTTGAGGATCCCAGAGATGGATAATGCCATAGTCGTTTCCCGGATCAAGCACAGGCCCTGTTCAACCAAGACAGCGATAAATACAAGGCGCGGGTGGCGAAGTCCTGGCTCAAGAACCCTAAGAAGGGAGCATCTCGCCTGTCCAAGACTCTTTTCCGGGTAGATTTCAACGAAGAATTGTCAGATTTTATAATTCTACTAGCTCGGGTTATGGGTTTACCCTCTACCAACGAATTCCACTTCTGGATGTGCCCGCTCATCAGCATGGTGTGTGAGGGAACACAAAATATCAACTGGGTAGAGATCATCAGCATGAATTTGGCAGATCAGCTGTCCAATGTACAACGAAACAAAGAAGTTCTACATGACTTCTTACCTGATGTATACTCTGGCAGCATCAAGGCAATGGTTTGGTTTTTCCTACATTGATGCCCACAAGGATGACCCTATATATGCCTACTTCCCGCAGTTCACCCTAGAGACCAGAAATCACAATTTCAGAAGGGTAAATGATGCTTTCACCATGTACGTGGTCGCTGCTCAAGGTGACACTCGCTAGGATTTTCTCGATGAAGCCATGAACCTGATATCGCACTACGGTGCCTATTTTATTCAATTCAGAAAATTCTCTTATATCAGGCTTGCTGGCTATGAGAGCACCCCTCTGAGGCTTCCCATGTTCTACAATGATAAGATGGCTTTGATTGAAGTATGCAGGCAATTAGACAAATTACACAGAACCTGCAGAGACAAGAAGATTTCTGGTTTGCACTTTCCCATCTCTTTGGGAAATTACACTTGTAAAAACCCTCGATGCGCATGTAACATGTAGAGAGAGCCCTGGTCCCTATCACCGTTCATTTCTTTAAGCCAAGAACTTGCTTCGACTTGAAGAAGTTCATTGAGCAGAACATCAAGATAATCTATCATCATAGGGTAGATACAGAGGACTATTGGGCTGACTGCAGATGATTTTGAAGCTAGAAGGAGGCACTGTGGCAGGTTCTCTCTCTGCACCGATCCAAGAACTCAGCTTGTACTCAAGTTCCCGAAGGACTCCAGATGACAATTCCTGATCTATACTCATATGAGTATGACAAAGTGTGATTAAGCACACCCCCTCGAGGACTTGGATTGGAACAGAAAGAAAAAGATGATCTCGCTGAGATCCTTGCTCCAGTCTTAGTCAGGACTAAGGTCTGGTTTGACAGGAAAGTTCGAGAGCTCAGAAGGCACTCAGGAGAATCCTCTTCCAAGGATGTTTCAACACCAAGGAGGGAAGCATCGACTCCCATATCAGACACACCTGTGCAAACCCTCCTACCTCATCAACGAAAGGACTTGCAGCTTCCACTCCTTCTTCATCCACTCAAGTGTACCAAGAAACTCAAAGAGGTTAAGAAGGAGCCCGTGGAAAAAGATCCTCAAAGTAAAGCAGGTAGAAGTGCCTTTGGGACCGAGAACATCATTGTTCTCAAAGAAAGTGAAGAGAGTGAAGTGCCACCCCTCGCAAATGCTCCCCTCAAGATCCAACAGATAAAGATAAGGAAGTCCAGAGCACTGAACTTCCAAGTGCTATTGATTCTTCAGCAGCAATTGTCTCCAGTGCCCTACTCACATCTCAACTTGAGACCACAGCTGTGCAAACCTTGAGCATCATGAGCTCTATGTCTCTTGGTCCTCTTGCCCCTCCTGCTGCTTCCTCTTCCTCTTTTGCATGGGTTCAACCTCTTGTTGATAGTAGAAAGAGGAAATCTTCCTCTCGGAGCTCAGGGCCAAATTTTGATGTCAGTGCAGCCTTGTTGGGCACTACTCCTTCTCGTGCCAAGAAAGCCAGAACCACCTCCAGGATCGTGTCTGATGCTCAAGGTCAGCAATTCCTGGAGATTGCTAAGCCTACAGTGGACAAATCAGAGCAGGACTTACAGACATCTGACTTAGAGCTCTCAAGAATTCCAATGGGAGAGTCTACTCCTGAAGGTGAGATCCACAACCTCCAGGAAACGGTCACACGAGTCATTGGGAGGGTAGAGAAAGGGCAGCAAACTATTGAACAGTTGGAGGAACAGGCCCAGATTCTCACAAGTTTTATCAAATCTCTTTTGTCTAAGGACAAAGTTTTGGACCCTACCCCATTGACTACTCTTCCACCTCCTGTAATTTTGAGCCAAGATGAAATACAGAGTATCAAAGACATGCACAAGTATTCTGTCTACGACAGAGCTATGGAAGCCATGGTGGAAGATATGCTTGTTGCAGGATTGAATTTCATCGATGAAGCTTTCAAACTCCACTTGAAAGGTGAACAATTTGCAATGTGCTCTCCTCCACTATCGGGTCATGGATAAAGAGCTCAAACTCTGGAGTAGTTGCATAGTAGACCTCCGTCTCATGGGACAGATAGATGAGAACATTTTATTGGCGAATAAGGTTTTTGATGATGCAAAGGATAATCTATCAAAGTCCTGGGTTTACAGCGTGGAGTGGAAGATCAAAGTCCTGGAGGAGGCTTTGGGAGAGCTGAAGAATAGCTGGCAGAAAGGAGAGGCTTTCAAGACACTGGTGGTATCTGCTTTCAAAGATATACACTGTCATCTTCAAGATGAAACTTCTGGTGTGCCCCTTTCCTTGCAAGAAATCAAAGCTCAATTCAGAGCTTTTGTCAAAGATAATTTATTCAAGGAAAGTTCCATCTCCAAGGAGAAAATGAAGGAGATTTTCTCTCTTCAATCTGCCATCGAAGAAGCAAATAAAGATTATCATACTCATGTCGAGTTTGATAAAGAAATGGAGAAGTGTCTCAGATTTTGGGGTCAGTCTACAGCCAACACATCAGTCCCTCGTGGCAGAGACATAGCCGAGGCGTTGAAAAGATTCAGGCAACGGATTTTGAAGTCAGTGGGTCCCTCCCAGTAACTGACCACCTGTCTTCTTCTCCTTATTCTTTTCTCTTCTTCCCATTCTTTTTCCGCTTTTCTTTGTAAAAAGTCGAGGTATCATGCAATGCGCCCTTAACTATTCTTGGTTAAAAGAAGCGGTTACGAAGAGTAACTGATTTGTAAGCTATATAATGGCCTCTCTACGCCATTCTTAAAGGAGGAAGAACTGGGTTTATTTTCTGAAAGTGTAAATAGATCATAAAGAAATCAATACAGAAGGGCTTTCCATTCTTTGTCTATCTGATCTCTGTTATCTCTAAGCTTTCATTTAAATTTTGTGAAGATCATTTGTCTCCAGTTTGTTAGTCTTGCCGATTGCATACTTTTCAACTTTGCAAGCATGGTGATCTTGTATAACCAAGAAGGAACTTTGTGTCCTTGATTAATGAATCTGTGTTACGTTAAGAAACTTTGTGTTCTGGCAGATGTTATTTACGTAACTTTGTGTCTTTAAATTCCATCTCATTTATACGATACAAATGATCTTGTTTTCAATTCACTCAGTAATTCGCATACATAAAGAATTACTCATATCTATAATTCTCGCATGTTGCCTTTCTCGCTCATTCTCGTACTCTCATTCCTCGCCTTTTTGTAATTGATGATCTTTATAGTAAACACTTTCGTAATATCCAAGTTCAACCATAAAATCATGTTTTGTATATTTGTAAATAGGTTCGTTTCTGAATAAGGGAACCTCTCCCATTAAAGAGGAGGGACTTCTTGTCCCCTGACTGTTGCTCTTCGTAAAGTCCTATTTGACGACCAACAGTTTTTGGTGACTCAGCTGGGAAAATCATATTCCAGTTCTGTAATTTTTGATCATCTTTTGATCTGGCGACTCCATGTTTTACTCGAGGGAGAAGGGCCCTCGTATTGAAGATTCTCGCCAGATTTTGAGCAAAGCAGGGTTTTCCTTTCCCTTCAATAAGAAATAGAAGGACTCGTTCGACAAGCACTCCACCTACTCAAGATAGAATTCCTACGGTGGTATTCCTTCGAGCCAACTAGCCCTAATCTTCGAGCTTTGATTCTTGCTGTGTTATAGTTCCTCTCCAAGCCATTTTTCCAAGAATGGCGGTACCATTGCCCTGGGGTCATCGTGTCGGGCCCCTTGCTCTTCCTCAGCCTTTGCATGAGTTACCCAGAGGTAACCGGAAGAACTTTCCTAAATTCAAAGGCGATGGCAAAGTGCATCCTGATGAACACATCGCAGCCTTCATAGTTGCATGTGGAGTTCTGGGAGTTGAACACGAAGACGTCTCCGTGAGACTGTTCGTTGAGACTTTACAAGATAATGCTGCTGATTGGTTCTATCACCTTCCGGCTGGTACTATCACTAGCTGGGACACCATGAGAACTAGGTTTGAAAACCGTTTCAAACCAGCAGAAGATGTGCATGCCTTGCTAGCTCAAATCTCTCGTATAAAGAAAGATTCACTGAACCCATGAGAGAATTTGTGGCCCGATTCAATAGATTGATCAATAAAATTCCCAGAAATACTCGACTGCTTGATCAAATCCAAAATGTTTCTTCCTAAATGCCCAAACGCCAAGTTAGCTATGCGCCGAGAAGGGCTAATCTCGCAACATCGTGGAGGATCAAACTCTTGCATGTTAGTGTCGAGGATGATCTGATCATGTCGTGAAGTTGAGGAGAGACCCTTCCAAATCTAAGTCCTGCTTCCTCCTCCTCCTCCACCCCCGACCTAATACTCGATCCATTAGTTCAAAACTTGCGAATGATCTCATTGCTATAAAGAAACAATTGCTCAAGATGCTCCTTATGCAGATGTTCCAAGGAGGAATTTCCAGCCCAAAATCGCTTTTCCGCTTCTTCTCAAACAAGATTAGCACTTGAAGGACCTCCCGTTAAAGTTCCCGTAAATGCAACTCCGTGAAGTTGAAGAGCCGATGATGATGAGGATAATGAAGCTTGCGAGGAGTTTGTGGAGGAATTTGATGATGAAGCAGATGAACTTGAGGGATCTCGGGTTAATTTCTTCACCACTGAGGGCATTGATGATGGAGATGATTATGATGAAGTGGTAGCAGACATGAATAGCGAATCATTTGCTGTCATGACTCGAGAGCAGACAAATCAGAGGGAGAAGGTGACACAGCCCCCCAAGAAATTTAAGGAGCAGTCGGCAACTATCCCTGTAATTGCAAAAAGAGGATCTCCTATCCCCACTTCATCTACACCAAAGGTGAGTCCTGTCAATCCTACTAGTAAAGTTACTTCTTTTTCTCCTAAAGTTGATAAGCCTAGGATTTCAAATGATGATGGCCCGTCCACTTCTGGGTCTTTTGATATTATTGATCATCTGAAAAAGACTAAGGTTCAAATCTCAGAGGCCGAGTATTATCAAACCCATCCCAAAGCTTTTGCCAAAATGATTCAATTTGTTAATTCCCATTCTAAAACCACCTCTAAAGGCCTTTTACCTACTCCTTCTTCTGCACCACAGCCTAGTCTGGTAGCTACTGTCACCTCACCTAATGACAAAATTAAACCATTTTATGTAACACTTCTTATAGCTGGTCATAGGCTCAAGATGAATTGTGTCATCGACTCAGAGCCTCGTATAATGTGATGCCTCGCTAAAGTAGCTCATGCTTTAGGCTTGACCTCACACGCACTTATGGATCTTGTTACTCCATGGAGAGTAAAGAAGTGCCCCCGGTCGAAGAATTAAAGATGCACAAGTGGCTTTTGCTTTTGCCTAAAAGAGAGTTTTGGCTACCATCTTAGTAGCGTATATTCCTCCTTCATACGGATGTTGCTAAGTAGAACTTCGTAAGGATGTGGGTGGAGAAATTCAAATGGATTGGTCACATGCACTCGTACCTGTTAATGGACAAATGAAGAAGTTGATGCCTGAGAAGCAATCTGAGTATATTGTGCAAAAACGGATGATCCTAAAGCACAAATACTCTATGAGGATATGGGTCATGGCAACTACATGATTATGTCCCCTGATGAAATCCAACTTCCCAAAGTGTCACCTAAAGATCCTAATGGTGTTTGGATTTTAGAGTTTGATGGAAGTTGTTCCTCAGCTGGTTCTGGAGCTGGTGTCCTACTGGTGTCACCTGAAGGAAGCCTACATCCTTTTTCATTTAAGTTGCAGTTCGAAAATACTAATAATACAACAGAGTATGAGGCTCTCATTCTTGGACTGCAAGTGGCCAAAGAACAAGGTGTAAAGAATCTTCTGGCTCGTGGTGATGCAGAATTGATTGTAAAGCAAGTCAGAAGCCTTTTTCAAGTAAAAATGGAAGGTCAAAACATTACCGAACCAGTTTGGGATTCCATTGAATTTCTTGATGCTTTCTCCATCGAGGCAATACCTAGGGAGAAGAACAAAGCAGGCTGATTCACTAGCAGCCTCGTGGTCACTATCGATTCCTCATCCCGACTTCTCTCGTGATAAGTTCACCATCGAGATGGTCCATCGACCTAGTGTACCCGATAATACCAATAACTGGCAAGTTTTCAATGATGATCAACACTTGCTTTCTTCCTTGAACTCAAGGGTAATTTCAAGCAGCTGTATTTTGAAGGAAGTGACAACCTGCCTCGTGAAAGTGTGCCTTTGACAAAGCAATTACCCAAGGAGAAGAAACGATCAGGATGGATGCATCAATCTCAAAGGAAACAAGATTCCTAAAGGATTGGTGAGTTTAGAGGAACTATTTGATAAACATGATAGGTATGTGAAGTCTAGAGCTTCTACTGGACCTCAGCAATCAGCTGAACATGACAAGATTAATATTGGGAGTTCTACTGACCCTAAGCTAGTGAATATTGGAAAATGTTGCACAACAGATGAGAGGAGAAAAGCAATTGATCTTTTAAAGAGGTATAAGGATGTTCTTGCTTATTCTTATGAGGATTTAAAAGCCTTCAAACCAAAAGATATGCAGCATTTTATTCCTCTCAAACCAGGAATTAAACCTTTTAAGCAGAAACAAAGGCAATACAACCCCAAAATAGCTGACACCATCTTTCAGGAAATTCAGAAGTTGTTGAAGGCCAAAATCATTTTTCCCATTCACCATTCAACATGGATTGCAAATATTGTGCCTGTTAGGAAGAAAATGGTGAGATCCGCATTCGTGTTGATTTCAGAACCTAAATCAAAGCTTCCTTGAAAGATAATTATCCTTTGCCTATGATGGATCGTATCGCAAGCAAGAATGGATCTGAAATGTTATCTATGCTTGATGGATTCTCGGATATAATCAGTAGAGGTTGATATCAGATCAACACAAAACAACTTTCACTACTCCTCGGGGTACCTTTGCTTACAAGAGAATGCCTTTTGGGCTTATTAATGCCGGTGCCACTTTTCGTGAGAGCTATGGATCTGGATTTTGGAAGTTTGAAAGGGAAGTGTATTGTCATATACCTCGATGACTCGACAAAGTTTTCCAAAACAAGAGCGGATCATTTTGATCACCTGAGACAGCTTCGCTAAGATGCAGAGAGAGCATGGGATTTCTTTTCAATCCTAAAAATCTGTCTTTTGTGTCACGAGGGAAAATTATTAGGGCACATCATTTCCAAAGATGGTATTAAGATTGATCCTGAACGAGTACAAGCTATCCAAAAAATTCCTCTCCCAACCAGCAAAAAGGGCGTGCACTCTTTCTTTGGTAAGATCAATTTTTTAAGAAGGTTCATCCCTGATTTTACAGAGTTAACTTTGAATATTTCTCAGATGATGAAAGGGAAGCAAACATTTGGTTGGTCTTCTGAAGGAAAGGAATCCTTTGAAGGTATCAAGAGAGCTATCGCTAAAACTCCTGTTTTAGCCTGTCCTGATTTCAACAAAGATTTTATTATCTATTGCTATGCCACAGATAATACCTTAGCTGCTGTTTTGACTCAAGAAGACTCTAACGAGCATGAGCTCCCAATTGCATTCATGAGCTATATTCTGAAAGATCATGAGTTAAAATACACCATGATGGAGAAACATGCTTTTGCAGTGGTCAAAGCTGTTAAGCAGTTTCACTTTTACATCCTCAACTCTCATTCCATGGTGTTGGTTCCAGATACAACGGTTAAGTCAATTCTCACACAACAAGAATTTGGATCCAAGAGAGGGAACTGGGTTGCTAAGGTCCAAGAATATGACATTGATATCAAACCGACCAAGCTGGTTCGTGGAAAAGGTCTTTGTGAGCTTATTGCTGAAGGAGCTAAGCATGAATTACTGGAGAACAAAGTTGGCCTTCCTACCGTTCTGTTCCTTAGCTCAGTTGATGAATGGTATGCTGACATCACCCATTTTCTCACCTATGGAGAATGCCCCTCTCATTTAACTGCCAAAGAAAAGAGGACTGTTAAATTGAGGTCAGTGCAATATGTGTTGTGGGAAAACGCCTTGTTCAAGCGTGGGTTAGATGGGAGATTTTTGAAGTGTGTGGACAAGGAACAACAGAGAAAGTTGCTCTCAACTTTTCATGATCAGGCATGTGGAGGGCACTATTCATCAACGGTCACTGCTCACAAGATTCTTCGTGGAGGATATTACTGGCCTTCCTTGTTCAGAGATGCATCCAAGTGGGTTGATAAATGTGAGGCTTGTCAGACCTTCGTGGGAAGACCCAAATTGGCCTCTTTGCCTCTTAAGCCAGTTGTAATTGAAGAACCTTTTCAACAAAGGGGGTTTGACTTCATCGGAACACTTAATCCTACTTCTAGTGCTGGTCATACTCATGTACTAACTGCCACGGACTATTTCACCAAATGGGTGGAAGCTATTCCAGTTAAGAGTACTACTTCTGAAGTGGTGTGCAGCTTCATCAAAGAGAACATCTTGGTAAGGTATGGTGTACCTAATAAGATCAGAATGTATAATGCTTCAATTTCTCTTCAACCGAGATAATGGATTTTTGCTATGGGTATGGCATTTCTTTGCTCACTCTCGATTACTATCCTCAAGGAAATGGGCAAGCAGTAATCCACTAATAAAAATTTGGTGACTATTATAAGGAAATTAGTAATGAGTCTCAACGAAATCGGCACAAGAAGTTTCTATGATGCTCTTTTGGGCAGATAGATTACACCAAAGAGAGCTATTGAATGTCCCCTTTTCAAGTGGTATATGGAGTAGAAGCTCAACTTCCAAGAATAAAGTGAACTGCCACCTTGCATCTAATGAAGGCCATCAAGATACTAGTTTCAAGTGATGCTTTGATAAGAGAATTATGTACCTTCACAAACTAAATGAGGACAGATTGGAGGTTGCTGATAGGATATCTGTTCACCAGCAGAAGGTAAAGGTCCTGTTTGACAAGAAAGCCAGGTTCAGAGATTTCCAAGTTGGAGATACTGTGTTGTTATGGGATAAAAGGCATGAACCTCGTGGCAGCCATGGCAAGTTTGATTCCCTTTGGCTCGGACCTTTCAAGATCAGACACTTTGCTGGTAAGAATTCCTTTTATCTTGATTACATGGATGGTTCTCCTCTCCCACTTCCTTATAGTGGGTAGTACCTTAAGTTGTTCAAGTCCTAGGTGATTAGGGAGTCCTTTGTATATTCTGTATACGGTTTTGTTTTCTTTCCTTTTGTTTTGGTGTGTTGTCCTCTGTATTGGTCTACTTTTTGACTCCGTGGCCCAATGGATAAGGTACTGGTCTAGCTTCCCCGAGTTTGTCTAAGTTCTTACCTTGTCCCATTCCTTGAATTTATGCCAAGTCATCCCTGTATGAGCCAACAGTTGTCCACTCAAAATTCCCCGCTCTAAGAAAGTGAATTTTCAAAATTTTGAGTTTTAAGTGTCTTCTCTCACAGTCTTTGAAATTGTTAAAAGTCGTGAAATTGAGAAAATCTACATTTTTGGGTCATTTCATGTGTTTTTCGGGCCTGTCGGACATTTTTGTCCCGTGTGTCCCAAGTTCAAAAGTGCGCTCTGTTCCCCGATCGGCCGATCTCCCCGAAGTTTGTCTTTTTCGGCCCATCGCACATTTTTGTCCCAAATGTCCCAAGTCAAATTGTGCAAGTTGTTCCATTTTCGGCCGAAACACCCGAACCGCGTACTTCACACATTTTTGTCCCAAATGTCCCAAGTCAAATTGTGCAAGTTGTTCCATTTTCGGCCGATTCACCCGAACCGCGTACTTCGCGCTTTCACGTCCCAAATGTCCCAAGCTCTTCCGGACCCATTGTCACCTTTTCGTCCGATCCGCCGAGTCCCAAGTCGCGTGTTTTGCGCATTCGCGTCTCACATGTCCCAAATGAACCAAGTGCCATTCGTGCTTATTTTTCCCGCTCTACCCGAATATCATGCTTTTTCAAATTGGTAGATATGTATTAAATGCGCATTCATTGTCTTTCTCTCTCCTAATCGGCTATATAACGGGCATTCCCCCTTTGCATTTTTCACACTGCTTTCACGCTATCCTTTGCTCGAACCCTTGCAATATAATTTCCTGCGCGTGTATCCTTTCCTCTGTAATTCCTTCCCAAAGTCAAGTTTGCGTCTCTGTCCTCCGAATTACTGTCAACATGAAGATCAAATTTCAAGGACAGGAGCAAATCTCTCCACTAGAATCTGCCGTTCACAATATTGGGGACAGTGAAGCTCGTCATCTTGATTTCAGCGATTTTTGGGCAAGGATGGCGGATGCAAACCCTACACCTATGGCACAGATGATTCACGACAGTGGTTTGGCTTTCACTGGAGGTTTCCCGATCTCAAGACAAAGCAGTGATACATGTGCTTTCGTGCGGAGCTCACTTCGACCCTGATTCGAGTGAATTGACCAATATACACGGGGAACTCATCGCTGCCGGATGCACCACCATTAAGACTGCTTTTGAGGATCCCAGAGATGGATAATGCCATAGTCGTTTCCCGGGATCAAGCACAGGCCCTGTTCAACCAAGACAACTGATAAATACAAGGCGCGGGTGGCGAAGTCCTGGCTCAAGAACCCTAAGAAGGGAGCATCTCGCCTGTCCAAGACTCTTTTCCGGGTAGATTTCAACGAAGAATTGTCAGATTTTATAATTCTACTGGCTCGGGTTATGGGTTTACCCTCTACCAACGAATTCCACTTCTGGATGTGCCCGCTCATCAGCATGGTGTGCGAGGGAACACAAAATATCAACTGGGCAGAGATCATCAGCATGAATTTGGCAGATCAGCTGTCCAATGTACAGCAAACAAAGAAGTTCTACATGACTTCTTACCTGATGTATACTCTGGCAGCATCAAGGCAATGGTTTGGTTTTTCCTACATTGATGCCCACAAGGATGACCCTATATATGCCTACTGCCCGCAGTTCACCCTAGAGACCAAAGCAATCGCAATTTCAGAAGGGTAAATGATGCTTTCACCATGTACGTGGTCGCTTGCTCAAGGTGACACGCTAGAGGTTTTCTCGATGAAGCCATGAACTCGATATCGCACTACGGTGCCTATTTTATTCAATTCAGAAAATTCTCTTATATCAAAGCTTGCATTGCTATGAGAGCAGCACCCTCGAGGCTTCCCATGTTCTCAATGATAAGATGGCTTTGATTGAAGTATGCAGTAATTAGACAAATTACACGTAACTCCGCAGAGACAAGAAGATTTCTGGTTTGCACTTTCCCATCTCTTTGGGAAATTACACTTGTAAAACATCCCCGGACGCACGTAATAACATGAGAGAGCCCCGGTCCCTATCACCGCTTCATTTCTTTAAGCCAAGAACTTGCTTCGACTTGAAGAAGTTCATTGAGCAAGTAACATCAAGATAATCTATCATCATAGGGTAGATACAGAGGACTATCGGGCCGACTGTGCATGATTTTTGAAGCTAGAAGGAGGCACTGTGGGTGTTCTCTCTCAATTGATCCAAGAACTCAGCTTGTACTCAAGTTCCCGAAGGACTCCAGATGACAATTCTGATCTATACTCATATGAGTATGACAAAGGTGATTAAGCACACCCCTCGAGGACTTGGATTGGAACAGAAAGAAAAAGATGATCTCGGCCGAGATCCTTGCTCCAGCCTTAGTCGACTAAGGTCCGGTTTGACAGAAAGTTCGAGAGCTCAAGGCACTCAGAGAATCCTCTTCCAAGGATGTTTCAACACCAAGGAGGGAAGCATCGACTCCCATATCGACACACCAGCAAACCCCTCCCGCCTCATCAACGAAAGGACTCAGCCTTCCACTCCTTTCATCCACTCAAGTGTACCAAGAAACTCAAAGAGGTTAAGAAGGAGCCTCGTGGAAAAAGATCCTCAAAGTAAACAGTAGAAGTGCCTTTGGGACCGAGAACATCATTGTTCTCAATGAAAGTGAAGAGAGTGAAGTGCCACCCCGCAAATGCTCCCGAAGATCCAAAGCAGATAAAGATAAGGAAGTCCAGAGCACTGAACTTCCAAGTGCTATTGATTCTTCAAAGAAAGCAATTGTCTCCAAGCCCCTACTCACATCTCAACTTGAGACCACAACATGTGCAAACCTTGAGCATCATGAGCTCTATGTCTCTTGGTCCTCTTGCCCCTCCCCGCGCTTCCTCTTCCTCTTTTTGCATGGGTTCAACCTCTTATCGATGAGAAAGAGGAAATCTTCCTCTCTGAGCTCGGGCCAAATTTTGATGTCAGTCAGCACTTTGTTGGGCACTACTCCTTCTCATGCCAAGAAAGCCAAAACCACCTCCAGATCGTGTCTCGATGCTCAAGGTCAGCAATTCCCGGAGATCGCTAAGCCTACAAAGTGGACAAATCGTGAGCAGACTTACAGCATCCGACTTAGAGCTCTCAAGAATTCCAATGGGAGAGTCTACTCCCGAAGGTGAGATCCACAACCTCCAGAAACGGTCACACGAGTCATCGGGAGGGTAGAGAAAGGGCAGCAAAACTATTGAACAGCTTGGAGGAACAGCCCGATTCTCACAAGTTTTATCAAATCTCTTTGTCTAAGGACAAAGTTTTGACCCTACCCCATCGACTACTCTTCCACCTCCCGTAATTTTGAGCCAAGATGAAATACAGAGTATCAAAGACATGCACAAGTATTCTGTCTACTGGCAGAGCTATGGAAGCCATGGTGGAAGATATGCTTGTCAGCAGGATTGAATTTCATCGATGAAGCTTTCAAACTCCACTGGAAAGGTGAACAATTTGCAACAAAGCTCTCCTCCACTATCGGGTCATGGATAAAGAGCTCAAACTCGAGTAGTTGCATAGAGACCTCCGTCTCATGGGACAGATGATGAGAACATTTATTAGCGAATAAGGTTTTTGATGATGCAAAGGATAATTTGTCAAAGTCCTGGGTTTACAAAGCCATGGAGTGGAAGATCAAAGTCCTGAGGAGGCTTTGGGAGAGCCAAGAATAGCCGGCAGTAAAGGAGAGGCTTTCAAGACACTCGTGTATTCGCTTTCAAAGATATACACTGTCATCTTCAAGATGAAACTTCTGGTGTGCCCCTTTCCTTGCAAGAAATCAAAGCTCAATTCAGAGCTTTTGTCAAAGATAACTTATTCAAGGAAAGTTCCATCTCCAAGGAGAAAATGAAGGAGATTTTCTCTCTTCAATCTGCCATCGAAGAAGCAAATAAAGATTATCATACTCATGTCGAGTTTGATAAAGAAATGGAGAAGTGTCTCGATTTTGGGGTCGGGCCACAACCAACACGCTCACCCTCGTGGCAGAGACATAGCCGAGGCATTGAAAAGATTCAGGCAACGGATTTTGAAGTCAGTGGGTCCCTCCCAGTAACTGACCACCTGTCTTCTTCTCCTTATTCTTTTCTCTTCTTCCCATTCTTTTTCCGTTTTCTTTGTAAAAAGTTGAGGTATTACATGTCAAAGCAATCCTTAACTATTCTTGGTTAAAAGAAGCGGTTACGAAGAGTAACTGATTTGTAAGCTATATAATGGCCTCTCTACGCCATTCTGAAAAAAAGGAAGAACTGGGTTTATTTTCTAAAAGTGTAAATAGATCATAAAGAAATCAATACAGAAGGGCTTTCCATTCTTTGTCTATCTGATCTCTGTTATCTCTAAGCTTTCATTTAAATTTTGTGAAGATCATTTGTCTCCAGTTTGTTAGTCTTGCCGATTGCATACTTTTCAACTTTGCAAGCATGGTGATCTTGTATAACCAAGAAGGAACTTTGTGTCCTTGATTAATGAATCTGTGTTACGTTAAGAAACTTTGTGTTCTGGCAGATGTTATTTACAGAACTTTGTGTCTTTAAATTCCATCTCATTTATACGATACGAATGATCTTGTTTTCAATTCAATCAGTAATTGTTTTCAATTCAACCGTAAAAAATCAAGTTTTGTATATTTGTAAATAGGTTCGTTTTGAATAAGGGAACCTCTCCCATTAAAGAGGAGGGACTTCTTGCCCATACTCTTCATAAAGTCCTATTTGACTCACCAACAATGTGCAAACTACACTAACTTCTCTCTTCCCCAAATGTTGCCCAAAAAGTATTTTTACAAAATCAACTAGTTTCGCATCCTCTCCACTTCAAGACCTACAAAATCCTATAATATGAAAAAAATTCATCCCTATTCATTCTTTAAATGATATAAAGCATCAAATAATCCATCTCATGCCTCTTCTACCTCAATCTTTCACCATAAGAAAATATTTCCGAGAAACAAACAATATTCTTTTCCACAAATTTAGCTAGTTTACCTATCAAACCTAATCATCAATAAAAAAACCACATACCATTAGAAATACCTCCAAATCCTCTTTCTAAAAACCTTACATTCCATTCCAAATCCAAGTGGACAGCCTTCAACCAAGTCCATCTATGAAATTACTCCAAAACTCTTCCAAAACTACCTTAGGACTAGTCTTCATAAAAAAGGCACACTTTTCCCTCTAGGACTTTAGCCATGATTTGAAACAATCATGGAAATAAATTACATGTCCCATAATAAAATTAATGTCAATTTATTTTGGAACACATTTGGAATTTTTTTCCCAAATTTAAATTCTTCAAAAAATTTCATGTTTAAGGTGGATTCCACTCATCACTAAATGCTCTATCATACCTTTCTAGAAACTTGGAGGAGTCCTTTACAAATTCCAAACATCATAATAGAATAAAAAAATGGGAACTTACCAAACAAATATTCTCCATCACTTTTTACCTAGGGTTTCAATCACACAAAAATTTGTTTACCTTCTTAACATTCGTTCATAAAATTATGGGCATCATTTAACCTCATTCCAACTATGGGATCTTCTTAAATCCATGCCCCAACATACTTGAAAGAATTATATTCCCATGCAAACTATTCATGTGCCAACCATGAGCATTTATCTCACTTTGAGCTAGAAATAACACTCTTAAGAACCCTATTTTGGTCTAAACCTCATATCTTGCAAAATATTCATCATGGCTACCTAAAATTTTTCCCACAACATCTTGATACACTCTACTAACATCTCCAATGCACATTAAGTCATAAATAGCTATGCATATTCATTTCCCATCTCATTTTCATGACTAGGCCTTGGGGATTTACATGTTCTAGGCTATAACTGAAAGAGGGATTCACTAGAACCGATGTCAAAAATTGATGCACCACAATGAAGTTGCACTCCGATGGTAACATCAAGCCAATGCAATATGCAAGATTCGAAACAATGGAAAGAAGATTGCAAGTAAGAATAATGGGTCTACTCATGCTCATAGATTGAAAAAAGGAAGTACAAATAGGGGTGTTGTGTAACCCCCATACCTAAACATGGAAAGAAACTCAATGACGCCACTGACACATATGATGTTGACTGATGAATATGACGCCACTAGAAGAGGAGTTACAATTCCAAATAAGGAATGTAACTCCTATGACACATTGACGTAAATGACAATGTCAGATTCTATGATAGAATCTGACACTTGTCATTTGACTTCCTAAGACCTATGACTCTCACAATGTGAGATGACTCACCTAGGTGATGTGGATGATGACTGGACAGTCATACACACCAACACCCCCCCTTCATCGAAGCTGAGGAAGAGGTCAAGGTAAGCCAGAACAGAAAAATAAGACTCCCCTAAACAACTAAGAAAGATGTGTCAATGGGCCTTAGAAACTAAAGGCCTGATAAGGTGCCCATGTACAAACAACATCTTTCTAGAAAGAAGAAGAGGAGAAGGAGGACTATATAGCTCGAAGAAGATGGGCAGCTAGAAGCAGACCTTACCCCAAGAAGAGACCACAAGTGAAGAAACTTCACCTCAGTGAAGGGCTTGGTGAAAATGTCTGCAACCTGATCAGCTGTCTGAACATACTGTATGTCGATGATGTTTTCATGTATCAGCTCCCATATGAAGTGCATATGAATCTCAATGTGCTTCATCCACTGATGCTAAATGGGATTTCTACAAATCGAGATAGTGCTCATGTTGTCACAGTAGATAATGGTAGGCCGCCGAAAGTGGATGCCAAACTCTGTCATAATACCCTGTAACCAAACAGCTTCTGTGGCAGCATTAACTACTCCTCTGTATTATGCTTCTATCGATGATATGGCAATGGCGTTCTGTTTCTTGCTAGACCAACTGACAGGACCTGAACCAAGAGTGAAACTGTAGCCTGAGGTAGACTTCCGATGATCTAGATCACCGCCCAATCTGAGTCTGTAAATCCAACCAAGTCAATCTCAGTCCCTCCTAAGTAATGAATACCATCTATGTGAGTGCCATGAACATAGTGAAGGATCTACTTTGCTGATTTTAAGTGCAGCTCATGAGGCTCCTGCATAAATCTGGACACGATCCCAACGGCATATGATAGATCTGGCCGAGTGTGAGTAAGGTAGATCAAGCTTCCCACTAATTGTCGATAAAGGGTGCCGTCAACCAAGGGGGAAGAGCAATAAGAAACCAACTTAATCCTGGAAAGAAAAGGAGTAGGTGAGGACTTGCAATCGGCATGTGAAATCGAGTAAGCAAATGAAGAGAGTACTTAGGCTATAAGATCATAATTCCCGAGTCGATTGTGAAATCTAGATCCCAAGAAAGTAATGAAGCAATCCTAAGTTAGACATGGAGAACTCGTTGGCCAAGGAGATCTTCACGTAATCAATGATAGAGGAAGAGCTACCAGTGATCAACAAGTCATCAACATAGAGAACAAGAATAAGCATGGAGTCATTCTATCACAGAATATACACATTTGGGTCAGAGTGACACCGAGTGAACCCTGATGCAAGTAAAAAGGAGTCCATCTTGGCATACCGAGCTCGAGGGGCTTGTTTAAGGCGTAGAGAGACTTATTTAATTTGAAAATGAGAGATGGATAATGGACATAACCCAGGGGTTGTTCCATATAGATCTCCTCCTCTAGGTCCCATGAAGGAAGGCACTCTTAACATCCATCTAGTGGAATTCCCATCTGTTAGTGGCAGCGATGGAAAGGGTCATTGAATGGAAGTCATCTTTGCAACCAGAGCAAAGGTTTCTAAGTAATCAACCCCAGCTACCTAGGAGAAACCCTTAGCTACAAGTCACGCTTTATACTTCTCAACTTCTCCATCAGCTCCATACTTTGTTCAATATACCCACCTACACCGAACAATTTTTCTTCCTTTTGGAAGAAGGGTAAGATCCCAAGTGTCATTCTTTATGAGTGAGGAATACTCCTCATCCATGGTAGAATCCCACTCAGGAATCCCAGAAGCTTCCTAGAAAGATGGTGGATCAGAAGCAGAGGTGAAGAAGGAGTGAGGTCTAGTGAAGTCTGAGCGAGTACATCTCTCATCCAAAGGATCTCCAACTAAATCTCTAGCACTCTGTAAATTTTTCCTAGCCCAAAGAGGTCTCGAAGGCTCAGCTCAAAGTCGAATATTCTTCACTTGAGTGAGAAGGGACATAGTCCTCATCATCACTACTATTAGAATCAGAAGACTTAGAAGTTTGAGGATCGGGAGGAGCAGGGAGAGGTGGAACTCGCTCAACAACATCATCATCTGAAGAGTCAAAATCTGAATCAGTGGGCAAAAGGACCTTAGTGGAAGTTGAAGTCAAGGATGACTCATCAAACTTCACACTCCTCTCAATATAAAGCTCACGGGTGGTAGGGTTCAACAATCGATATCCCTTCACGTAATTTTCTTGTTCTCAAATGAGTTGGGATGAAAAACTGTCAAAGGAGGGCATAGTCCAAGTACTACCCAAGGAGGCTTTCATGGCATGAAAAGTTGAAACGAAAACAAAGTATTCGTGGACCTAACTTAAACATAATCGACAAGATCAATTGAGAGTCTTTCTTATCCACTATACATTCCTTTAGAAGCATTCTAGTGCAGACAAATTTTGAGAAGAAGGCCTGTAGGTTTTCAAAGTCACTAGGATTTAACCCTAGTAGTTCGTTCTCCAACTCATGCTCTCTCATGTCATCTTGCTTCCCAAACATATCATCGAGCATTTTCCATGCTTCATCGGGTGTTGAGGAAGTTTTGATGTGGAAGAGCAAGTCATGAGAGACAGACATACAAATAAGACCTAAGGCTTCATCACAATGGCTGAACCATTTAGATTTTTTGGGTTCATCAGTAGGTTTGGTCTCTTACCTCATGGTAACTTGGTATAACCCTTTACTTCACAAAACCAATATAATTTTAGATTTCCATTCGAAGAAATTAAAAGGTGTGAGCACTAGTACTTTAGAGATATCCATAATGAAGAGATAGAACCAAGGAATGTAGAAGGAAGGAGAGAGAAAAGAAACAACCACCCCAGAACAAAATTACACCCCCGAGTTTGGCACTTTATAATTCAGTGCATTGATTACAACCAGATGTGACTATGTTCCGAGAACCAGTTTGTCACTCACCTTGCAATTAGCGTAATAACGTGCAATGGTGGAGACAACAATCAAGGTTCGTAGGGCACAATAGATCGACACTGCAAGCAAGCACAGAAAGAGAGAAGCAAGAGGGGGAAGAAAGAGCTTTGTGAGAAACAATGTCTCATGTCACATGAAAGAATCCCTTTGTCGTAAGACTGCGTGCGATGCACTCACAAGTCACAAAAAAAGCAATAGAACAAAGCTCAAGAAAAAATGAGCCGAATTAAGCAATACAAAGACCCCTGAATGTGGCACTTTATAAAATTAGTGAATTTACAAAGCTAATGATCCCATCATCTAGACTATAAAAAAACATGCAACTTTGACTAAATAAGTCCTCAAAACCAAGAAACAAGTCAAAAGTTATAAGCGAAACCAATTCCCGCAACTGATGAGAAAAAGCCAATAAGCTTGCAAATGGATTAAAAAAATGCCCTAAACGCATGCAAAAGGTGTCGTATGTATGCCCGTTGGAAATGGCATGGAATTTGAGATAGGGTTTGTTTGTATTGCGAGGGGGGATTAGCCACCTGCCAATCTCGGACCTCACCCTTCATCTTCAGCACTCGACGAAAGGTTAATAAAACAAGCCAAAAAACTTACAATGCCAATAAAATGTAATGTTTTTACCTTATACCTTTTAAAAGTAATGAAACAACACATTTTTAGAAGAGTGATAAGGTAAAAAGAATGCAAACACGTTTTTTTAAGAAAAGTGAATAAAAAACGTATTTTTAGAGAGATATTACCTGGCAGCGGACTAAGAAAGCCACGTGGGGATATAAGGTAGGTAAAAATAGATAACTGAGTGATTGTCCACTGCGAAAAAATGCCAACAGGTAGAGAAAATGTAGGAATAGGTAAAAATGCCACCAAAGGAATATCTCCAGAACAGTGCAAAAATGCTTGAAACCAGTCCAAAAATGCCAGTAGTGGGAGAGAAAAAATGCCTGAGTCTGACCACGGCCAGAGAAGCTAGGAAAACACAGGAAAGGAGAGAAAAACACTTGAGGACAGTGCAAAAACACCTGGACAGGAGAAAACACTTAGAACAACAAAAAAATGTCCTGGAACAGGTTTGAACATGGGGAACAGTGCAAAAATGTGAGTAGTTTTGCAAAAAATGTGAGAGACCAGGACAAAAACGTGAGAGGTTTTGCAAAAATGTGAGAGACCAGGAAAAACGTGAGTATTTTTGCAAAAACGTGAGAGACCAGCAAAAATGTGAGAGGTTTTCAGCAGGCTCGTAAAAACATTTTGAGACCAGGCAGAGGTAACTTCGAGATAGCAAGGAACCACAACGATGAGGAAAAAGCTCGGAATAGTCTGAGTATACACCAGTGAAGAAAAACAATGATCCCAACCAGTAATCATAGGTCCACAACAAAAATGAGCTCTTCTTTTGCCTTGTAGGTGCTGAATCTGAACACAACCAGTAAGAAACACACAAACAACCCGAAAAAAAATCCACAAAGATCTAGAAATATCCAAATACGAACTCATCCGATAAGAAAACCAACCAAATACCTTAACTTGCAACTGCTGAAAACTCAATACGAGGTGAGCAATAATTCCAAAATGATAATCGAAAAAACTTGTACACGAGGAAATGAGAAGAAACCAAGTAATAAACAATCGAGAAATGAAGAGTGCACGTTTACTCAAACCAGCTCTCGATACCATGAAAGAGGGATTTGTGAGAACAAATATCCAAAAGCGATGCACCACAACAAAATTGCACTCCGATGGTAAATTCAAGCCAACACAATACGCAAGATTCAAAACAATGGAAAGAAGATTGCAAGTAAGAAGAATGGGTCTATTCATGCTCATAGATCAAAAAATAGGAAGTACAAATAGGGGTCTTTGTGTAACCCCCATGCCTAAACATGGAAAGAAAATCAATGATGCCACCGATGCATATGATGTTGGCTAACACATATGACGCCACTAGAAGAGGATTTACAATTCCAAATAAGGAATGTAACTCCTATGGCACATTGATGTAAATGACAATGTTAGATTCTATGACGAATCGACACTTGTCATTTGATTTCCTAAGACCTATGACTCTCACAAGGCGAGATGACTCACCCAAGTGATGTGGATGATGACTAGATAGTCACACACACCAACAATAACAGACTAAACTAGCACTTTGAAACTTATCATGAAACCTCTCCAAACTATCTTTACATGATAGAAACAACATAACATACCTCCATGAATGTCCTCAATAGGTCACACTATTGTCCTCGTTGTGGTATAGGTGTTTTCATTGATGCAAAATATCATTAATGAAAAAGTGGATGATGGGGTGGAGTAAGATGATGAACAAAGTGATGGTAGCATGGAAATTCAGGTATGTTCTTGGTTGTGTATGTTGATTCAATAAGAATTGCTTGTTCTTGCAAGCCTATTTAGGTGACCTAGCTAGCATAGGTGATGGTGCATGGAGGTTGAAGCTTCTTGGTGACTTTAGAATCATGTTTTCATGATGGAGAGATTATTTAGAGAGTTCTTGGGAACTCATATAAGTTTCAAGGTGCATATATAGGTTGGTGACCATGTTTCGTGGTTCTCATTTGGACCGTATATGACTACTAAAAGGCATGAGAATGAGTTGTCGTACTATATGAGATCATGGATGCATGTATGCCATTATATCATGGTGTATCAAGTATGTTAGGACCTTTTGGAGAGTTTTTTTATGGTGAGTTATATTGTTATTTCAGTTTACCCTAGCCTTTATAGTGTAAAACCCTAAGGTCCATCTATGTAAGTCTCGGTGACAAGAAAGATTGAAAACTATTTTTGATATGGTGATGATTGTATATGTTAGTATGGTGTGTCATCGTACTATGAGAAAAAATTTAGGTTGCCATGATGTGTATTTTACAAGTTATGCTAATTTTTGGAAATAGGGTCAAGAAGATGGTCATTCCTAGCTCAAATTAGATCTTCTAATGCTCACCCTGAATTATGTGCTTTGCATGGCACATTTTGGATTTCAAGGATGTTTATACATTGAGTTTAGAAGGTTTCACAAAAACAATGAGGTAATTTCATCATCAAGTTTTTATGAATGAATGTTAAGAAGGTAAATAACTCTTTATGTGTTTAAACCCTATGTAGACACTAAATCACACACTTTGGGTATCTATCTAGTCCTGATCACAAAATACTATTCATATGATTCCTATGTAAGAAAATTACTAATTAACCCATATATTTGGTCACCTTTTTTTCTCTTTTGGTATTATAATGTTTCTTACCCAGTTTGTCTTGTTATACTTTGGCATTTCTCATCTTGGACATTAGTGCCTAGCTAGGATGCCAACACCAAGAACCCTCATCCCCTCTAGGTGACCTCGACCTCTTTGTAATTTTCTCACATATATTGGATCCTTTCTATATATTTCGGCATCTTATCTTTTTGGTAGTCAACATTTTTGGGGTTAATTACGAAATTCAAGAAAGGGAATCATATAAATATAAAGTTATGTGACCATAACAAAGGACCAAGCACTGAGGATTAGCTATCACCACCTAAGGTTGTATCTAAAGGCTATTCTAGAGCGCTCAAGAATCCATTATAGATCCATATAAGGGACAAGGGATTGCATTCTTCTACATACACTTCATAGGAGGGGAAGTTCATTCTTTCATGCACACATCTATCTACATTTTCTACATCTAGCTACTTACTGCTTTCTCAAGTGCTACGACACGCACAAGAGCCACGTAGGGAATGATTTTGACATATAGACACATAGAACTACATTGGATCTAAAATTTAGTGCAACACTCAATCATAAGATCACTCATTTGAAAACTAAGGAAAGTTTGACCCCTCATCCCTAGTATTTTATTTTTGGAATTTGATGCACTTTTAAGGGTTTTGTAGGTCATTTATTTATTGCAAGTTATCAGTGACATCGGCGATCATTGTGTGAAATACTAGTGACAATAAGTGTATGACAATGAACATCTTGCATGTTAGGAATTAGAGAACTAATATGCGAAAGAATTACTCAAATCACAACAAGAGGAAACTATATAGCGAAGTATACATGCAAAAATATAACAACATAAATAAGTAATGCAAAAAAGGAAGACAAGACAAGATTTAACGTGGTTCACCCAATGTGGGCTACATCTACCAAGAACTTTCTCATATTTTACTATCAACAAGAGTAAAAAAATCTCACAGTCTTCTCTCATTTATGAACTCACAATAGAATTCCAAAGATGCTAAACCACATCTAAACCACAATTGACACCCAATTTCTTAACCTTGATCACTCTTGATTACCTCTTGATCACTAAGACTCAAGACCTCCTAAACACACAAGATATCTTCAAGATACCCTAACACCTCTATTTATAGGATTATAATTCTTTAAGAATTCCAAAAGCCAACCCTAGAAGTTTGAAAGTCATAACCTTTCATCTTCCCATGGCTGGAAAAGAAACTGTCATGACCTTTCATCTTCCCATGGCTGGAAAAGAAATGATCATGACCTTTCATCTTCCCAATTCGAACTCCACACTTCAATACTAATTTGAGAAGACCAAAAAAATCTCCACACCCCAACAATCTCCCACTTGGAGACTGTTTCCCTCTTGAGGAAAGTTCTCAACCATTCATTATCAACCATGAAGGCCAATCAAAGTTGAACATAACTTCAACTTCTCCCTTGTGACCACCTTGGTCATCATATCCATAGGATTATGACTGGTATGAATCTTTTCTAGCTTCAACTTATCTTCTTCCAAATCTTCCCTGATGAAATGATATCTCAGCTAAATGTGCTTCATCCTAGAGTGAAAAGTGGAGTTATTTACTAAATGAATAACACTCTAACTATCACTATGTAGTCTCCCAACAACTTTTATGACCAAACTCATCAAGAAAATATTGTAGCCAAATCATCTCCTTTCTTGCATATTTGGCAAAGCAACATACTCACCTCTTTGGTTGAAAAATCCACAACCTTTTGTAACTGTGAAATCCAAATCATCGTTGTATCACCAACAATAAATACATAGCCTTTCATGCTCCTTCTACTATATGAATCTTGTGCCATGTCTAAATCTACATAACCACACAATGTAGTGTCTTGATCCACTGAAACACAATGTTACTCCCATGGTCCCTCTCAAATACCGAAGGATCCACTTCACTTCCTATCAGTTCTCTCTACCTAGATCACTCATAAACCTACTCACTACTCCCACTACATGGGAATATCAGGCCTAGTGCATACCATAGCATACATCAAGCTACCAACCGCTGATGAGTATAGTACCCTAGACATCTGGATTTTATCCTCCTTAGTCTTGGGACTTTGCTCCTTTGATAATTTAAAGTGACCTACCAAAGGGGTACTAACCGGTTTAGCATCCTGCATACTAAACCTCTCCAAGACCTTCTATGTACTCTTCTTAAGATAACACCAGATTCCTCTCTTTCTTGTTCTAAGTTATTCTCATACCAAGGATTTGGTTTGTTTCCCCCAAATCCTTCATACAAAAGGATTCACCTAGCTTCTTCTTGAGTACCTTTATTTCCTCCATGTTCTTCCCTACAACAAGAATATAATCCACATACAGCACAAAATAATATAACTACCATAAAAAACTTCTTGATGTACATGCAATGTTTTGAGTGACACTTGGAGTAACCATGCTCCTAAATAAAAATGTCAAACTTCTTGTACCACTTTGTAGGGGAGCTTGTTTCGAGCCATACAAGCTATTTGCACACTAACCTATCCTTCCCTTTGACCTCATAATCATGTGGTTGTTATATATACAATTCCTCCTCCAAATCACCATGAAGGAATGTAGTATTCACATCCAACTACTTTAAATGCAGGTCTTCTAACTGCTTTGCTAAACCAAGAATAGTTCTAATAGAATTCATTTTAATAACAAGATAAAAAATTTCATCAAAGTCTATACCTTTCTTTTGTGCAAATCCCTTGACCACCAACCGGGCCTTGTATCTTTTTCTTCCTCCATCTTCCTCTTTGATTCTATACACCCACTTGTTCTACAATTCTCTCTTGCCCTCAAGTAGCTCCACTAGATCCCAAGTCTGGTTTTCCATAAGAGATCTATGTTCTTCATCCATGGCCTACTCCCACTTCTTCCTAGCATCCACCTACATTGCTTCCTCAAAGCACTCTGGCTCTCCACTGTCAGTGAGAAATAAATAATTCAAAGATGGAGTAAATCATTTAGGTTCCCTTCTTACCCTAGAAGACCTTCTCACCTTAGGATTTTGGGGTTCCTGATGAGTAGGTTCCTAAAATGGCTATGCCAAAACATGTTGCACCTAAACCGGCCCCTGGATGCCTTATTGTCCATAATGTCCTATAACACTATGTATTATTTATTTGATTCCTCTTTATGTTCCAACATCCGATCTTTATACATGACTTTTTCATTAAAGACAATATCTCTAGACCGAAATATTTTCTCATCCTTAAGACTCCAAACATGGAAACCAAAGTCATCCTCACCGTATCCAACAAAGGTGCATTTCTCAAACTTAGCCTCTAATTTGATTCTATCATATTTATCAATGTGAACAAATACCTCACATCCAAATACTCTAAGAAATGAGTAATCAATTTTCTTACTGACCAAGCCTCCTCAAGTGTACCTCCATCCAAAGCCATAGAGGGTCCTCTCATTAATTAGATAAAAATTTGTGCTCACTACTTCCACCCAAAATATGAGTTGAAACCCCGCATGTAACCTCATTCACTAGCACACTCCATGATTTTTTTGTTCATTATATTTGACACTCCATTTTCCTATGGAGTATTTGAACCATTCTTTACTGTGGATCCCATTTACCGAATAATAATCAAGAAATTCATTGCTGCTATAATCCCCTCCATTATCTAACCTGAGACATTTCAACTTGAGACCTGTTTCATTCTCAACTAAGGCTTTCCATCTTTTGAAGGTTTTAAACACATTAGATTTCTTTCTAATTTAATATACCCAAACTTTTTTAGTTACATCATCAATAAAAGTGACATAATAACATGAACCACTAATAGAGTTTACCTTAGCTGGTCCCCATACATATGTATGCACTAAATCCAACTTACCCTCCTTCCTAGTAGGTCTAACCTTGAGGAATCTCACCCGCTTCTATTTTCCATAAACATAGTCCTCACAGAAGTCTAAATCTAACTCCTTTAATCTAGGAAACATGTCCTTTATAATATGCATGCCCTTTTGACTCATATGACCAAGTCTTTGGTGCCAAAAAGTTACATCTCCATCTGCAGCAACTAAATTACAATAATCAACACCACTGGTTAAATACAAAGTACCAGTTTTCTTACCTCTTGTAACCACAAGAGCTCCCTTGGTAACCTTCCAAGAATCTATTGTAAAACTGACCATATAGCCATCACTACCCAACTGACCTACTGATATCAAGTTCCACCTCAACTTAGGCACATGTTTGACATCCTTAAGTATCCATGTGTTCCCATTCTAGATTTTCACTTGAAAACAACATTTCCTTACTATTCTGCATGGTTCATCATCACCAAGATATACATGTCCAAAATCTCCTTGAACAAAATCAATAAAGTAATGTCTATGTGGGGTGGCATGGAAAGAAGCCCCTAAATCTAACACCCAAGACTCAACAATATTATCTAAAGAAATAATTAAGGCATCCTGACAAACATCACCTACTGCCACATTTACCTCTTTAGTTTCCTCCTTGTTCTTCTTATCCCAAAGAGCCCAACAATATTTCTTAGCATGACCAACCTTCCCATAGTGCCAAAATTCTAACTTACTCTTAGACTTTGAACTTCTGCAATCATTTGAATTCCCATGGTTTACTTTCCCTATGTTCTTTTGTCTCCATGTGCTCTCCACCATCAAAGTGTTTCCATAAGTAAAAGAATATCTAGTGCTCTTCCTTCACATTTCCTTTCTTAGGATCACACCTATTACATCCTCAAACTTTAGCTTTGAATTATTAGAGACTGAATTACTTACAACCATAACCAAGCTGTCCCAACTATCTCGGTAAGGAGCAAAAATAAAAAAGCTCCGACCTCATCATCAAAGCTTATTTTTCTTGAGTTTAACATACTCACAATCCGTATTAAATTCATTCAAATGAACAGAAATAACACCATTCTCAAACATATTCATATTAACTAACTTTTTCATCAAAAATATTTTATTAAAGGAAGAGGGTTTTTATATAACTTCCCAATGCACTCATGAGACCTTCCTTGGTCTTCTCTTGTGATATGTTGAAAGAAACCAAAAATGCAAGACATAATCAAATTTCCCCAAGTGCCTTTCTATCCAAAAACTCCCAATCCTCATCTAACATAGTTGTAGGTTTCTTTTCTTTTCTAGCCAAAGGAACATGGAGGTCCTTTTGATATAAGTAATCCTCCATTTGCATCTTCCACAAACCAAAGTTCTTCCCATTGAACTTCTCAACCCTTGATCTGCCCTCATCTCGCCATAGCTCCCACTCAAGCTAAACTTTCCTGTGATTTACCACTTCAGCAAAAAACCACCAAATCTTTGATACTAGTTGTTAGGAATTAGAGAACAAATATGTGGAAACAATTCCTCAAATCATAGTAGTAGGAAACTATATAGCAGAAGTATACATGCAGAAATATAACAACATAAATAAATAATGCACAAAAGAAGACAAGACAAGATTTAACATGGTTCACCCAATGTGGGATATGTCCACCAAGAACTTGCTCATATTTTATTATCAACAAGAGTAAAACAAATCTCACAGTCTTCTCTCAGTTATGAACTCACAATAGAATTCCAAAGATGTTAAACCACATCTAAACCATAATTGATACCCAATTGCTTAACCTTGATCACTCTTGATCACCTCTTGATCACTAATACTCAAGACCTCTTGAACACACAAGATATATTCAAGATACCCTAACACCTCTATTTATAGGATTACAATCCTTTAAGATGTACAAAAGCTAACCCTAGAAGTTTGAAAGTCATGACCTTTCATCTTCCCATGGCTGGAAAAGTCTTCCCAATTCAAACTCCACACTTCAATAATGATTTGAGAAGACCAAAAATAGGCTCCACACCCCAACATTGCGACCATCTAAAGCTCGTTCCCGGAGGTTCTCGATTAGTCATAGATGCCCATAGTAAGTATGCAACACCCGCAGTGCCCCTAACCCATTACATGTACCCCAATCTAAGAAGATATTACGGTTGCACAATTTTCTGAGGCTTTGTGTGACACTTCTCCCTCTCTGTTAATTAGTTAATCACTTTGAAACAATCCATGATAAATTGTGAAATCAGCTAAGTCATGATATCCCTTCTTTACAACTAAGGTTTCATATTTTCTAGCTTAATTTATTTTGGTAAAATATGTTCTTATTGCATATATATTTATTAGCTTTGTTACATATTCATATTAAGAATTTTATTCATGTGTCTATAATTTTACTTAATATTTTTGGTGAACCCTACTCAATTCGAACATTCTTAGAATCCTCACACTTTTATTATTCCATTTTTCTTAGGATCATCTTATCATGGCTATCTCTATTCATGATTTATTGCTAGCCCATCCTGAGTGCCACACTAAAACCATTTATCTTTTGGCTACTACTTGTATTCCTACCACTACTCATCCATATGTTATCTATCAAAAAAATTCAATGCATTTTATCAAAAAATTACTTTACCATTGGCTATAGCTAAAAATATTTTTATTTATGATAACGATCCTCCTCTCTATATACGATTATGTATTAACAAATTATGTGTCAAGTTCATTTTAGTCAATACTGGATCTAAGCTCAATCTCAATCCTCTATCATTCATTCAGGCTATAGGACTTTCTGTAGCTAATATTAACCCAACATCTCTCTCTGTCTGAGGATATGATTCTACTATGCACCCATTCTTAGGAACTGTCACCTTACCACTCATAGTTGAACCAAATACTATTCTAGTTCAATTTTTTTCGTTGATCTCCCACTTTCATATAATTTCTTACTTGGTAGACCATGGTTTCATTGAATACAAATAGTGTCTTCTATGGTCCACTAATGTGTCAGATTCTTACATGAGGGATTTGAATATGAGATTCATGTTGATAGTACACCATTCCAATATTGTAACATAGATTATACCACTAAATTACCTATTCATGATTCTACTACTGTGCATCTTGCTGATGTTCCACAACCTAAACATTATCCAAAAATTTACCTCCACTCAAAGGAACCATTTGTACACTAGATGTTGTTCCATCCACTTAAGAACCCCCATATACTAATGTTATGGTACTTTATTGGGGTCTATCCATACATCAGATGTCATACCACCTCCAAAATATTCTCACATGCAATTGGATTATACACTACCTCCCTTTATATGTACGCTTTTCATGAATGAATCTTATTGGGAACACATCCCATTTGATATTACTTGCTTCGATACTATATACACACCTAATGGATTGACTCAAATAGGGTTTAAATTGATGACATATTCCCTCCACCTCATGATTATCATCTTTACCATGGATCTATCCACATTAATACTACTTATGGTCCCCTTGTCTTTTATCTCATAGTATTTCTTACATGAACACCTTGCATTTCTCCACTTATGCTTGGACAGTCTTGGCTTGATTACATTGGGGGATCATTAGATTCTGTTCATACTGATATTTCATTGCCCATGCCTTTTGGCCTTTTTATTTGAAATGATTCATTCTTGGTTATTCACAAAACCTTACCCGTTGGTATGCACATGGATGTCCATTACCACCTTTCATTGAAAATGCAATGGGCATGTATAATTTACACCTTAATGGATCTCTATGCAATCAACCCGACATAATCACTTACCAAGTCTCTGATGCAACTCCATTTGCTTATGATCATGATAATGAAAACCTATTACATGGTTTTACTTGATTTCATATATCATCATAAACTTGAGGGGTCATCATACTTATTTCTTTCCCCTTCAAATCGATAAGTCTCACACACTCATGCCACTCCACATCTAGTCTTGATCGCCATTACTTGATGTCACACTCTCATGATTTGGTTCAAACTTGAATGTTAAGGGAATAATATATACATGAAGCTCAAACATTACACACAATAAATTACACATTACATACTTCACACATCATTAGTTAATCATACCAGTTTCTCACAGCATCTACCACATGCTATGCACATTATTCACTCTACACATATCTTTCTCACATATAATTCTATGTGTTTCTCTCATTAAACTATGATGCACTATGATCCACAATTCATACTCTATTGATGAGGGTTTCCATCTAAAATTAACCCCATCACACTCACTCTCTCACATTCTCACTATGCTCTACACTTTGATGATCACATATTTCTAGTGTACACATTCAAACCATTTCCCGATCACACACTCTTTTCTATGGTTCATTATCAATTTATGAGGGGGAATGTATAAATGAACCTCATCACATGAATAATAATTCATATTCTCTTAGGTGCATGCGGATCCTATCACGCTCACTCTGCATTCCATTCAATCTCATCCACAACATATTTTGTATCTTGTTCACATTTAGTCTTGCTTACATTTACTCATTACATGTAAGATTTGCTACGCATGCTAGACATATATCTTGTATTTCATTATATTATCATATACATATGCATGTTCACTTCCTTTCTAGTTGTGATTTCAAGTTCTACAAATCCACACATGCAACATGGATTCTTGGCATAATACCTCTTACTAGTCCCACAAAGGCTCCCAGGGCATTCACTTTCGTATACACTACGGTGTTATCATTTCATTTTTCATAGAGAATTACTCTACATTCTTTCACATACTACTATATTTATAATATAATAACAAGTGATGTATTTGCAACATTTTATTTAAATTTTTATTTTCTTCCATGGTTGTATGATATCTTTCTTATCACTATTTTTCACCGCTTCTCTTTGTATGACGTTGTTTGCAGGCTTTTCCCTTTGTCTTGTGTGAACATTTTATTCCTTTGGCCACTTCATACTTGATTGTCATGTGGCATCTTGAGTGGTGTCCCATGTGTGTAACCTAATATTTTGGTCTACATTATCTTCTTGTGTATTATGTTTTTACATCTTATCTTACACATTGTATGCTTTCTTGTTAGCTTACATATTATCTTCTACATGCATGTTTATCTTGTTTGTAATAACACTTATTTTGTAGCCACTTTGTTTGCACGTTCCTTAGTTTCTAATAAGCACGATTTCTTCCCTATAGGGAATCAATTTTAGTTCAAGATCAGTCATCCTTTTAACCACATACTCCTCAATGGTATCGCATGCACCCCAAATGAGGGGGGCATCATTTTGGTGACTTAGTCACCCCACACAATAATTCACAATCATCACAAAAAAATTTTTAGTACTCATATAACATAGTCATCATCATGGAAACATCCCGGATCCCGACTTGGGTTCTTACCACAACATAGACACCAAAGTGCCTAGACCATGACAATAACACCTAGGTGCCCCTAACCCTTCCTTGACACCTATGACCAGGGGGCGCTTACACAACATAATTTAGTTCAACATAGTTTTTAGAATTTTTACCTTGGATTTTATAGGACAAGAAATCCTTTAGCACTCGACATGTATGCATTACACCTTATTTTCTACTATCGCATTGGATCATAATTGTTCAAACCATATTGTATTTTTACACACCATCTGTAGTGGTGCTCTATAATTTGGGAAGATATTAAAGGTTTGAGGATGATACTAGATTTTTCTCCCTACATTTCTTCCATTATTTGAGTGAGATCACCCAAAAACTCTTAGTCAAGGCAACTAGTGTGAGATCGCCCAAAAACTCATTCTTGTACAACATATTCAAGATATTTTCTATCTCTTCCACTCATCATGGATCAGTGCACATGTTCCTTTTGCACATTTTCACATTTTACATAATTTTTACTTGTTTCAATCATATACACATATTTGAATACTTGTTCATTCTTCTCTTTTGCAGGTTTTCCATGTGGGAAGTGGAAATCACATCATCACACAACAATCACATTCAAAACATTAGAAACAATTAACATCAACAACAAGAATATCACGACATCTACACATATGCTCTCACCCTAGGTTCATCATCACCACTTTTCATATCTTATTTTTAGCATCCAAGGTTCACATTTTTATCACTCCATGATTTTTCTTGTCTCTTAGCATGCTCTTCACCATTGATCTACATGATTATCAGGTACACATATCTTATCTACTTTATGTTATCAAGCATTCACTCAACAACATAAAGTGGGGGAAAATGTAGACACTAAATCACACACTTTGGGTATCTATCTAGTCTTGATCACATACTACTATTCATATGATTCCTAAGTAAGAAAAGTACTAATTAATCCATGTATTTGGCCACCTTTTGTTGCTTTATGTTTTATCTTTTTTTTTACACTATTGTTTGACCAGTATGTATTTTTATACTTTGGAATTTCTCATCCTTGACACTAATGCCTAGCCAGGATGCCGAGCCAGAACCCCCATCCCCTCTAGTAGACCCGACCTCTTTGTACTTTGAGCACATATTTTGGGTCCTTTCTAGCCATTTGGGCATCTTATATTTTGGTATCCGACCTTTTCAGGGTTAATTACAAAATTCAAGTAAGGGAATCATATAAATGAAAAGTTATGTGACTATAATAAAAGACCAAGAACTAAGCATTATCTATCATGACCTAAGGTTACATCCAAACATTATTATAGAGCATTTAAACATCCATCATAGCTCCATACAAGGGACAATGGACTACATTATTTTGCATACATTTCATAGGAGGGGATTTAATTCTTTCATTCACACATCTATCTAAATTTTCTACATCTAGCTACTTGCTTGCTGTCAAGTTTCACACACACAAGAGCCACCTAGGGCATGATTTTGACACACACATATAACTACATTGGGTCTAAAATGTATTACATCGTTCAGTTGTAAGAACACTCATTTGATAATTGAGGACAATCTGACCCCTCATTTACACTATTTCATTTTTGGGATTTGATGCACTTTTGAGGGTTTTATAGGTCATTTATTTATTACAAGTTATAAGTGACATCAAAAATCATTGTGTGACATACTAGTAATAAGAAGCAAAGGATAATGGAAATCTTGCAACCATTCAAAGTTAGTTTCGAGAGGTTATGAATAGTCATAAGTGCCTAGAGTAGGTTTAAGCACCCTCAAGTGCCCTTGATCCATTCCAGTGCCCTTGTTTAGGTAGATCTTGGGGTCACATAATTTTTGAGGATCTCGTACGACACTTCTCCCTCTCTATTTGTTGGTTGGTCACTTCGACATAGTCTAGCATAAATTGTGAAATCAACTAAGTCATGTAATACCTTCTTTAAAACTAGGGTTTCATAATTTCTATCTTAATTTACCTTGTCGATCTATTTTTATTTCATACATATTTATTATCTCTATTACACATTTAGATTAGGCATTTTATTCATGTGTCAATAATTTTGCTTAATCACCATAGCTCAAAAGTGGTAGGATAGAAAATGCTGCTAATTTTCCGCAATTTCTTAATAGTGTATGGATGATTATTATATGATGTAGAGGAATATTATAGTTTTCAAGAAAGGTATGGTAGTGGTTTTGGTGATGAGTGGACCACACTCAAATAGGCTCTTTTCGATGAAGTTTTGTTTGAGACAAGGATGAAGTTACAAACTAAATAATCATTATGATAAGTACATGAGTTTTTATTGATTTATATTATGGTTTTAGGTCATGGTGATGCATTTAAATGGTTAAGTATGCTTCATTTGTGTTGACTGGTCAAAGGCCAATTTTAAGATAGTTTCATGTAGTTTGTAGAGATCACTTGGTTAAAAGTCGTCTAATTGGAGTTGAAAGAAGCTATAATATATTATAGAAAGTGGATTTAGAAATATGTCCAACGGTATAAGTTTTTTCTCATGATGAGTTTATTTGATGTGGTTTCCAGGTCAATTTGTGAGCAAGAAGGTTTCTTTTTTAGGACATGACTTCTTTAGCTAAAAGATTGAGTTAATAGGAGCATCCAATGGATTATTTGATGCTTTCTACCACATGGAAAGTGAAGCGGGGTTAATTTGGAATCTATTGAATTCATTTAAAAAAATTTAAGTATCATAAAAGGTGAAAACTAGTTTGGTTTGCAAAACTGGGTTTTGGGTAGTTTGTTTTGGTGAAGACAAAAGTACTTGCATGGTTTGAACACATGGATTTTTAATTGTGTATAACATTATTATATGTGTTATATAGGTTCTTGGATATCCATTTAATTTTCACATGCCATAGTTTAGTTCATATTGAGGGGTATTGAGCCCCAAAGATAATATCAGAGTTGTTGGAAACAATTGTTTTGAGAAGGAAATGAGCCACTGGGCCCATTAAATGAAATAATTTTATTGGTTCAAGAAAAAATGTGACCATGGATTATTTTTAAATGTAATATTAAACATTTTTAGTGATTTATAGAGCTTTTATGAGCATTATTTTGGTATAAGTAGATTTTTCTCATTCCAATGATAGGGTTTTGAGGATTTTTGGTGTAAGTTGGATGGTTTTTGGTATGGCCGCCCTATATGGGTCAAATGTGATTGTTTTAGTGATTGATATGGTATTTTTTTAAGTTTATATGATAAATATAAAGGATGGAATCCAAAATATTTTTAATTTGAATCAAGGAGAGCATATTAAAGAGATGTTCTGGTGCAAAGTTGAATTAGTTGAGTGTGCATGAGAAGTGTGAACTAGATGTGATTTATTTGTAGGTTTGAAGGAATGTTATGAGAGATGATCATGTGTGTGATAGGTTAAATAATTAAATCAAGTGTGTGTGAAAAATTTTGATGCATTGAGAAGTGAAGAAAGTGCTAGTTTGTGAAAGATTGAATATCTAGAGTTTGAGCAAGGGTTTGAAGGTGTTTGGAGCTGAATCTTGTGATCACCATCAGATGAGTTGTTGCATCATATCATCAGTGATATCTTCATCAAAATATTTTGTGATGATTCATATTCATGTAAGTCTCTTGTTTTGTGTAATATCAACAAGGGTTTAGGGGTTGGTGCTCCTTGTGGGGTTGGTACCTCACTAAAGAAATATCTTGTGATGTGTAATATTCACTTGAGTCTTTGTTGCATGTAATATCAAAAAAATGTTTAGTGGGTTTTTCTTCCCCTTGAGGTTTTCCCACTTACATCTTGTGTTATGGTGTTGCTTCTCTTGCTCATGGTTAATTGAATGAATGTTGTATGTTGTTGTGCACACACTAATGAATGGATAATTGATTAATGGTTTATGTGAGTGATATGAAATTGAAATTGAAACTATAAGGAACAAGTCATCCCCCTCTCAATCCATTGTTCTTCCAATAATTGGTATTATATCAAGTCTTTTTGGAGAACTTTTATCACTTGAAATAATATCCTTGAAGCAAAACAATAGCGAGTCAATAGAGTGGTTTCTCTACCAATAGGTAAACATTGTTTGATGGAACAAACAATTATTTTTGGATTTTGAGGATGAAGAATTATATTATGTCTCTATGGTTTGATGTTTGGAAAGCTATGGAAGATGGTTACACTACTCCTACTACTCCACCTAATAGTACTGCAAACAAGAAGGCATGTGATGATAATTCAAGGGATTTTAGTGTTATCATATGCGGTCTTGGAGAATCTGAGTTGGGAAAGGTAATGCATTGCAAATCAAAAAAAGAAGCATGGGATAAACTACAAGATTTATATGAAGGTGATTCAAAGGTAAGAATTTCTAAGCTTCAAACCATTACAAATTAGTTTTAGAGTCTTAAGATGAATGATGACAAGTCTATTGGTGCATATATTCTTAGAGTTGATAAAGTGGTCAATAACATGAAAGGGTTAGGTGAAGATGTGAAAGAATAAGTTCTTATAGGTTTGATGCTAAAGTATCTTCCATTGAAGAGGCAAAGGATCTAACTACTTTGAAGATGGATGAGTTACATAATAATTTTACTACGTATGAGATGCAAATAGGTGACCTTGAACCAACCAAGAGAGAGTTTTATTTCAAATATTAAATGAAGAAAAAATTCAAGAAAGATAAAGAGGTTTTTTTCTTGAAATTGATGATGAAGAGATATTTCCAATGATGACTAAAATATTGAAGGTTGGATTTGGAAAATACAAAGTTAATTTTTTTAATAATTTTTTAAAATGTGGTAAGGTAGGAAGTTTTGCTACAAATTGTCCTCATAGGAAAAGAAGGAAGATCATAATGAACATGAGCATGATAGTGATCAAGAAAAGAAGTACAAAAACATGATAAAGGTAAAAATAAATTTAAGAAATTTAACTACAAGAAGGGAAAAATAATTTTCTATTCAAAGGAAGATGATGAATTTTCTAGTGCTAGTAGTGGTGTTTCAGATTTTGAGTCTAAATCATAGTATGAGAATATAGGAAATGAGGACTTCTAGTGAAGGTTATTATTTGTTAGGATATTTTATATTAGGCTATTACAACTATTCTAATGAATAGGATGAGGATTTCAAATATGATCTTGAGATAATTCAAAGAGATCTAAAGCATGTTGAGAAAGAGAACAAGAACATGAGTTTTAAAGTCAAATAGTACGAAAATCAGATTCACAAGATAGAAGAAAAGTATAAGCATGAATCAAGAAAGAAAAATGAGTCAATCAGACTATTAGAAGAGAAGGTAAAGTATATTGTCTTAATTTTTTAGGATAAAGAAAGAGTGTGCTAAAAATTTGAAGAAGATATAGAGTTCCTAAGGTCTGAGCTACTAGAGGTTAGAAATAAGGCTACGTCCTTTCGAAGTTTCAGAAAATTTCCAATGATGTAGATGATCTACTTGGGAAACAAAGATTGACATGTGATAGAGCTGGTTTTTGTTTCAAAGATGAATGTAAAGGAAAGGAATTGAAGCAAGAAGACATGATTCCTAGAAATAAGGTTTGTGAACCTAGCATCAAGTAAGAAAATAAGGTTTCACTCATCAAGGATAGTAAAAGATAAAACCTATTAGGAAACCTAATGCCTCAAGGTATGAAATAACTTTCAATGGATATTGTTATACTTGTAATACATTTATTCATAGAGAAAAAGAATGTAAAAAGTATGTTATAGATACTCATCCAAAGAGAGATAATAGGAGTGAATATGTTAATAATGTTGTATGCTACAAGTGAAATGAGGTAGGCCATATTTCTTAGTTTTTCTTATATGATTCATCTATTCATGTTGATGGTTTCAAGAATAAGAATACAATGGTCTATAACAATGTTAATGATGTTGGTCATGTGGTAAGGGAATGTGACTATGGTTTCACAATGTAAAATCAGATATTTCAAGGTCCTAGAGTGTAAGGAAGTAGCTTTTCATGGGTCAAGAATGCATGATAATAGTTTAAGAAGGAATTTGGAGTCTAGAAGAGATCATGGTGTCTCATCAAATGAAAGAGTTGACACAAGGCAAGGTATGAATTATAAATCAGATCAGAAGAAATAAGTTAAAGGATATTCTCGAGTGTCCAAGAATGTTTTAGACCTTCTTAAGTCCTTTCTTTTATATCCTCCATGTTGACATATGCCTTAACTATGCTTCTTAGAGATATACTAGTTCATATGTAGCATTTGAGAGAGGGGGAGTTTTATAGGAATGTGTGTATCTCCTCCAAGATGTCAAGGTATTTCATTAATTATGTTATTATGGTTCAATGTAGTTGTTCATGTAGTATAAGTCATGATCTTTGTCTAGTAGTATTTTGGTGTGTGTTTTTATGCTCTTGAATTCTGAATTTGCATTATCATGGTGTGTTTTCTAGCTGTGATGACTCAGTAAGAGTATGAGTCATGATGATGTCTCATAATAGGTTTTTGGAGTCAAGTCATTCATATGAAGTATTTCTTTGGTCTGTGTTAATGGTTGGAGTTGATGGAGGTGTGTATGGTCTATAGTATCTCATGGTGTCAATTCTAAGTCAAATGGGTGTTATAAGTTTTTCATAAGATTAAAGTGCTTGAATAAAGTGTTTTAAATATATATGATGTGTGTGAAGCTATGTAGAGGTCTCAAAAAGGGTAAGTTATGGTGTTAGTATTTCAAAGTATCATGGTCATTCATTGGTGTGTCACCATTATCTCTATGGCGTGTAAGTCCAAATGGTCTAGGTCATTTTTTCCTATGATGTTTTCATCATTATTCCAAGTTTCCTATTTCTTTTGATAATAGGATTAAATGTATTTATGTCATAAAATTATGACTTGATCATGTCACTATCCCCGATAGTCTATGGGAGTGCTTATGAAGTATGACTAGTGCAAACTAAGGAGGATCCAAGTATGAAACTATTGTTGATGTTTCCAAATCATGTCAAAAATATGCTCAGGACTTCAAGTGGTGGTTTTACAATGTTTTGGTCAAGTTAGAGCTCTTGAAATAAAAATTTATTCATTCTTGAAGTTTCTCTATCTTGACTAGTTTTGAGTGTTCTCAAAAGGTAGTATGAAAACAAATTATGTTTGAAGGTCCAAATGGTGGATTATAGTGGTAAAAATTGGATCAAATATTCTATACTATAAGCCCTTTAAGATTTAAGTGTTTTTATATCCTAAAGTAGTCTAAAATTTCTAATGTTCTTGACTTTATAGTGAGTTGATTGTGTGAATGCAAAAGGCCTAATTGCCAAAGGAATGAATTACAAATTGGGTAAGTTTCCTTCAACACTATGCATCAAAGATTATGGAGGTGTTATTATGGCCAAATGGGTATATAAGATAGGTAAGGTTTCTTCATGATAGTGTTTACATCAAATGTTCATTGTGATTCCATCCATAATCGGGCTAGTATCCAGGGTATAAAGTATTAGAGAGATTAAAAAGGATTGAATTGTGGTCATGATGTCTTTGAAAGTTTTTCATTGCATGATCAAGGCTATGAAAAGGTTACATGGATCTCTTGAAGGTAAGTAAGGATAATTTTAAAAGTGTATTGACTCGGTGAAGCATCAAAGAAACAGTTGAATTTGAATGATTTATTATAGACCTGTAAGTGGTCCTCTTGTCTTGAATGGTCTCTCGGGAGTTTCTTGAGGTGAGTGATACTTTATAAAATATCTAATATTTCTATTCTAACCAAGGTATGTGGTCTACGAGGTCTATCTCATCTAAATACGATAATCTCACTAAAGGATAATGTGGGATTAAGAACAAAATGTGCTCGTAGATATGTTTTTATGCATCTACAGGAATGTGAGTTGGTTTGCAACTTTTTTATGGTTCTAAGCTTTAAGAAGTTATTAAATACATGTGTGAAGGTGTTATGAGACCTATATTTGTTTAAGGAAGGTGATCTCATGTTTTGATAGATTAGTATGATATTCTTGTTGCTCCATGAGTGAAAATACTTTTCTACATATACAATGAATGAAAAGAGGCAGAGCATGAAAAATATTCAGGTATGAATAGTGTTGAGAAGTTATTGAGCTTATATAGTTGTTATAGAAGGAGTTACATAGATGTGGTAGGGTTTTTGGGTCCTATGTTGCTAAGGGAAGTGTGTATGAGGGTTTAGTGAGCTGAGAATGTAGTACAAGATTTGATAGGTAGGATGGAAAGGTCACCGAGCTTAATAAACTCCATTTTGTCTATGATTATGCATTTGAAATGTTCTCTAGAGTTCTAGACACCTTGAAGATTGTGAAGAGCTACATGAGTAATGAAGAACTTGGTATGATTGTTATGAGAAGGATGCTTCTAAATGATGTTATTTCTCTAAAATGACATCCTACAAGTTTACAAGTGTTGATGATGACATGGGGAGCATGTTGTTTTTCTCCAATATGATTTAAGAAACTTGAAGGAATAAATGGTAAGGTTACTATTGGTATTCTTTCTTAAAACTAGTGGAAAATAGTTTCTTGATTCAATGTAGTAATAATTGAATTTTTATAATGATGAAAATACTAATGAAATTCTTTAGGTAATCGATCAAAGTGGAAGAGTCTCTTCTCACCAAGATATCTTGGTATGAAGTCAATTTTTGTGTCTTTAATCAAAGTTGGATTGCATGGTCATGATGTGTATGGTACTCTTGAGCTCATCAAAGTTGGGATATAACACAATGAGGTGTCTGTTTAGAGAAATCATTTCCAATGGTTGAGCAAAGACTAAGAAGAAAGGGACTTAGTGCCAAATCTATGTCTTAAAAAGTGGAGATGGCCCATGAATGAAGGTAAGGTGTAATTTTATCTCATGTACATCATTGTTTGTATGTACTTGATATGTATGCTTCAAGTTTAGGACTCCTAAAACGGTCTCTTGAAGGAAAAAAAAGTTTTGGTGTGAAATTTCAAGTTTTTAAATACTTAAATAGTGAATGATGGAACAAATTTTCCTGGGAAGAGGTATGATGATGTTTCCTTCATGGTTATTGGATTTTTAGGTGCTTGTATGTTCTTTTCCCTGAGGGAACATAGTGTTTTCATGCTTAAAAAGAAGGAAAAATTAGATTTTGTGAAGAATCTCAAGATTGTGTGATTGAATGAAACCGTTGGTTGATGTTTCCAAACAAAATATGATCATATAAATTTGATAAAGGTGATGATCATTCAGGTATAGTTATGCCTTTTTCATTAATGTAAAAGGGGGAGAAATTCAGTGGTTTTCCATCATTGAAAAAGGGGAGACTATTGAAATGTTGTGGTATAGTGTTGCCATTGATGATAAAACTCATTAATGACAAAGTAGGTGATGTATTGGAGTTATATGATTCTCGAGTGATGGTAGCATGGAGATTTGGGTATGTTCTTAGTTGCAAATGTTGATTCATTAAGAATTGCTTGCTTTTGCAAGCCTATTTAGGTGACCTAACTAGCCTAGGTGATAGTGCATGGAAGTTGAAGATTTTTAGTGAATTTAGAATCAATTTGGCATGATGGATAGAATTTTTATAGATTTCTTTGGAACTCACATGAGTTTCAGGGTATAGATACAGGTTGGTGACCATGTTTTGGGTGCTCATTTGGACTAGGTATGGTTGTTAGAAGACATGAGAATGAGTCATGGTTCTATATGAGATCATAAATGCATGTATGAAGTTGTATCATGATTTAATAGGTATGTTAGGACATTTTGGAGAGTTTATATGGTGAGTTATAATGTTATTTCAGTTGACCCTAGCCTTTACAGTGTAAAACCCTAAGGGATAGCTATGGAAATCTCAATGTTTGGAAATATTGAGAGCTATTTGTGATCTGTATATAATTGAAGATGTTAGTAGGGTGTGTCATGATGCTGTTGGACAAATTTTAGGTTTCCATGATGTTCAATTTTCATGTTATGTTAGTTTTTGTGAATTAGGGTCAAGAAGAAGGTCATTTCTAGCTCGAATTGGATCTTCTTATGCTCACCCTGTATTGTTTACTTTACATGGGACCTTTTGGATTTAAAATATGTTTATAAATTGAGTTTAGAAGGTTAAAAAAATAATTAATTCATTTCATCATCATTTTTTTATGAACAAATGTTACGAAGCTAAATAACTCTTTGTGTTTGAAACCCTAACTCAAAAGTAGTAGGAGAAAAATACTACTAAGTGGCCGGAATTGCTTGATAATGCATGGATGATGATTGGTTGATGTAAAAAAATCCTCTAGGTTTACAGAAAGGTATGGTAGTGGTTGTGGTGATGTGTGGAAACCACTCAAATAAGAAAAATTTAGTTTGTTGTACACACTCAAAATTTGCACCGCTAATTCCCTCATCATATACACTATCTTCACAACTATATTAAAAAAAAGTCAATATTTAATTCATACATCTCTTATCCTAAGTATAAAACCACCACAATATTTACTTCATGTAAATATTCCTCTCACACCATCTCACAACTGTAAAATCTCATTTTACCTCTTAAAACCACCCAAAACCACTTAAAACTAAAATCAAACAAAATAAAAAAAATTAATTATTTATCAACAATATTACAACCCTATTAACCTCATCACCTCATCCTTCAACATCACCTTAGTCATTTAACCACATCCCAAACCAAAAACCCCTAATTAGAAGTGTTTTTAATCGCATTTGAAGTTTTTTCCCATAAAAAGCATATCGTCGGTGATTCAACCAATTGTCAACGATTATAAGTAGATTTTCTAGTATCCCTTAGGGATGTTCAATCTTGAATATTTGACCTCCTTGTCACTCTTTCACTTCATTTCTCAACATTACAACATCCATGACATCTTCACACATTACCGTACATTAACACTAATCATTCTCAAGAATCTTGGTGATCATTTTCATCACTCAAACTTCAAGAAACATTACAGAAAACAAATCAAATAAGATCCTTCCCACTAAATATTTGAGGCATAATTTAGCTCCAAGTCCACTCAAAGGTATTCTTCCATCTCTATTTATCCTATTTAGTCATAAAAACCTTTAAATCTGTGAAAATGTCATTTTAGAGCTTTAAATTCTCATTTTTATCAAAACTATCAAAAACACAAAAATCGCTAGCAATTCACCCTAATCGCCAGTGATTGGCCTAAATCACCAACGATTCTTGTCAAAATCATTTATTTTATCAATTTTTCAGATTTCTATTATTTTAATCAAATCCTATGTATTTAACTTGTTGTTTCCAAGCATGGCTCTCTGTTATATGGTAGTTCATGGCCATTCACATCCAATTATAGTCATTTATAGCCTCCTATAGTCCAACACCCCTTTTTCTAGGAACATTACAACATCCTACATGAGATTAAACTTTTTCAATCTAATTTTTGTTCACGAATAATACATTGAGGATCAGATCAAATTCCTCCATTATATCCAACAAGAGACTAACGAATTCTAGTATGACTACTTCGAGCATGTTCATATTGCATCTACACTTGCTTGGGCCACCTTTGAAGCTGCACAAGACCTTCCTTTCAACCTTAAATTCTATATTTCTACACCTATTTATCATTTATCTATTGTTATCCATTGTTATCATTATCTCTATTAATTCACTTCATTTTTACAAAGAGAGTTGACATCCTTTGAGGAAGCCCCTTTAGATTCCTAGAATCAGCCTTTTCCAAAAAAACTTGTCTATCTATTTGTATAATCCTTTCTATTTAGTGTCTTTGAGCGCAGGTTGCTTTACAGGGATAGATCAACTTGTAAATTTATTTAGATGTGATAATCTTAATCAAACATCAGCTTCAAAGATCCATCTTCATGGGTATTGGTAAACCCTCCATATTATGAGGTCATATTTTCTTTTATTGTTTCACTTCATTAATTTAAAGTAGGAAAGTAAAAACATATCTCAATATTCTAGCCTACCCTTTTTCATTTCTTTTAAAATTAATTTAAATCATTTTTTTCATTTTTTGGTTTTCTGCTTTGTAATCATTAATGATTCAGCTAAATCACCCATGATTTAGGTGAATCACTAGTGATTCCTATGAATCCTCAAAGATCTCTCGTTGTTTGTTCTAGATTTCTTATACAATCAGATCTAACCATTTTTCTTGTTTTTTTATCTTCTGATAATCATTCTTACAAGGTTTTGCTTTAGAGCTTTTACTTACTACTTATTTCATTGCTAAAAAAATCAAAAATTTAAAATTAAAAAGGAATTATTTTTTTGGTCTATTTTCTTCTTTTCATTTTGTATTTCAAGCATAACATTTTTGTGTTTGTTCTCATCAAAATAAATTATTCTTTTGGGATTTAAAATGAACCTTGCATCCTACTTGGTCACATAAATTAATTTAGGGATTAATTTATTTCATTCACATTATCTTCCCTAACACACAACCAAACCACATAGAATATCAAATTTTCAACAAAAACTCCTACCTAGGTCATAACTATTAGGATTTCATCACCTACTAGGGAAACTTACTTGATGTTCTGAATGAGCATAAAAAATAGATGTTGGTACATTAGATAGGCACATGTATCCCTTATCACTACAGACCATGAAGTGAGGGGCAGCCCCATATCGGTACTCAACACAAATTCAAGCCTCACATACCTTCGTATATCGAGGAATCTAGCCTTAAAATTAATGAAACCATCCATAAATGACCATTTCCTAGGATCTTATTAGTCATTTTACACATTTCAACTTTTCAAATTAATCATGATAATAAAAACAAAATTGTATGATTTGATTGCTTCTTGTAATCAACCCATCTAAATTTATTTTCATTATATTAGGTGATTGATTTTTTTTATTATGGTGCTTACAAGACGAAAATCTTGTATCCAAAATTATGAAAACATAACTAGTCTATTTTAAAAATCTACACAACATTTTCATAAAGCCTTACAACATGCTCATGCCCATATAAAATATGCTCAATGAATTATTGATCGCTCAAAACTTTCGTATCAACACCTTGAATAAAAGTTGAAGAAAAACCACATTCTCCTCGTATCTAGTTTGCCTCATCTAAGATACTTGAACCTTTCAGCCCTGTTTCTTTGATAGTGAGGATCTTTTCTTTTTAGAAATCTTAGATTCAAACCCCATAGCCCTTAACACCTATCTTGGAGCTAGGAGTGTTCATATTCAACCTTCATTACTTGAACCACATCCTTACGTTCCTAATACTTCATGTAGTTTTTCTTATCTCATCAATCCAAACCATGAACATGTTATTTAGTAAATATACTCTTATCATTCTACCATTCAACCGTATACATCCAATGTTGTGTCTTCAGTTTCTATTTTTGATCTTAATGTAATTTCTTCACAAGACACAACCACTCAACAACCCACATCTTCACCAGATCCTTCCACTAGATCCACACCATTTCAAAACAACGTGAGTGCCTCTTCATCAACATACACCCCTCCAGGTCTCCTCTATTGTTCAAACATCTCCTATGATTTATGATGCTATTCCTACTAGCGTATATTAGTCACCATTCTCTCTACAAACCACGAAACCCATCCAAAACATTGTTATGTCCATTCCCACATCCACACCTTTAATCAACAACCTAGTACCATTGCTAAGACTCATCCTATTTCACTACAAGATTTGACCCCCATCATTTCACAATACAAACCTTAACCATCACAACCACCCACCTCTTATAAATATATACCACAACATTCATAACTTTTTTACCCTTCCAAAAATACCACAACAATCGATCCCAATACAAATCTAATAAACCTCACACAACATCTACAATCACATCCTCGTCCAAACCTAAGGAACCATCAAATAAGGTTAGTCCTCATCACTTTGATCCTATCCATATCATCACCCACACACATGCCCATAATACCAATTCATCATAATAGAATAAATACAAAACTTCTTTTGTCATTCCTCCACCTTTAGAACTCTCTTCTTTGGATAAATCAAAGGTTTCCATTTCTCTCACCCCCCCATCGAGACATCCAACTAGAAAACCAAAATTTTTATTGTTTCCACTCGCCATCTTCCACTACAATCTAAGACATAAAGTAGTTATCAAACAACACACCAATGATCCAGCTTAATAAGGAATCGAATCCCCGTATCTTGGTCACTTTACAAGCTTGTCAAACATCACCTTCACATAAGAAATTTATGATAGAAGCCCTTTAGCCCATATCGATAGCCAAAAATGACCAATATTCCTTTAAAATTTGTAGGTGATCTCAAAGCATATGCTTCCATCTCCTTTGAATCCTCGAAAATACCTTCTCTTTAGCCATAGGATCATGATTTGATTCTCTTCATCACCACTCAAATCACCGATGTCCTTGTAAAAGGGTTGTGATTGATGGGGGTGTCATTATCAATATTATATCATCCATCACTTTCAATCAACTTATAATCCCAAATACCATTATTTCACATACACTATTCTTACTCCAAGCCTTTGATGACATCATCACACCCATACCGAGAATTATAATTTTACTACTTAAATTCAGCATAAAAATCTTCCGAACTCTTCTATATCATAGAGGAGAGTTAAAATACAATAATGGAAGAATACCCTCCTTAGCTATACCATATCAAAACCATATGAGATACTTTGCATAAATAGTTCTTAACTATCCCCTCCTAGTTCCTACACATCTCTCTACTAAGTTTCTTCATCCTCCAAAACCTCTCTCTATTTTACCCAAGCACTCCTTTAAATAGAATACAAATCCTTCCTTAATCGCCATAGTTCACCCATGAGAAGATCACATGCCATGTGGAAATGTGGTCCTCCATGATCGAGTTCCTTTTCCAACTCACCAAACCCTGATAAACCTCCACTAACTATAATGATTCTTATCCTAGAATATTCCCTTCATGGAATATTCTTTCCTTGAGCTCCAAGACTCTAGGCTGGCACCTTATCCACTCATCACACCTACTTGATTCTTCACATGTTTTCCATGCGATGTTATAACAAAAATATGGCTAAGTCCTTAAACCCTTGTTCTACTTCCACGCACACCCTTATTCCAAAGCACAAACCCTTTCCTTGTGCACTTTTCCCCGAGTTCCTTCCTCTTGTATAACCTCCCCATGCGTTGACCCTTTCCTTGGGACTTAGTCAATTCAAGGCCCAACATTACCCCACACTAAGAGTGTTATTCATCCCCGGAAAAACTCTACTATTTCACATAGGAATAAAGAATATGAGAAAGGAAATAATCTGTAATTGAATAAAGAATGGAAGAGTAGAAAGATCCTGCTACTGTTGCATGAGGAGTGGGAAGTCTATCTTCATAGATGCTTCAATTTTATCCCAAGAATATACCTCACCCTTTGCATGTTGAAGTCATCACCCACCAACACCTTAACTTCATCAAAACTTATCTCATCTCCTTTATCCCTCAATATATCTACAATGTTTTCCATGTGCTTCGCTAAGGTCACCCAATGCATCCATCATGCGAGTGACTAGGAGGTATAATTCTGTCCATTTATTTTTAATTGAAATGCTCATGGTTTTGATTGATATCGATTTATTCTTGACTTATTCCAAGATCTTATCTCTCTCCACCCTATTTCCCTTTTTTCTCTTGAAACTCTTTCAGATCCGCCTCATGGATAACAACCAATATGCTTGCTACTCTATCTCTGTCACCAAATTTTTCATACAAAACTTTGGTCATTTACAACACGGTCTTCATTGAGGCAAGGAGATCCAAGTGCTGAGTTATTTTCTCCCCAATCTTCAACTTTTCTTCTTCCTTCTGGTGTGCCATCACCTCTTCTGCCAACTCCAATGCAAGTGGTTTCCTCTCTATGGTGAGTATGTGCATCAAGTCTTCCAAATAGTGCATGGTCGACTTGTAAATTTTCTCGGAGGGGCAAGGTTTGGCTGCTTTAAGATGATGGCATTTTTAATAACTTCTACCTTCTTGTAGACTTCATGTAAATTTTCCTTTTCATCCCTTAGCTCATGCCTTAACTACACATTGATCAATTGCTTTTGTTTTATCTCCATGTCCCTCTTAATGATCTCCTCATTCTTTTCTCAAGCTCATTATCAAAGACTCTTATTCTATCATTTCTATCAAAAAGTATTGCTTACACCTCCATAGAATTTTTTTGAGTGCATTACTGAGATCTTCACATTAGATAGCCATTGGGAATCTATAATAGGATTCACCCTTTCAGTATCTAGTGTCTCCATAAATGCATCCTTATTAACCTCAAACTCGGGCTCATCAACGTGGGAGTAAAAAGCCTAAGATAAAATTTTCCTTGTGTATGGGTACACACTCTCTTCATCAAAAGATGACCAACAAAGGAGTTGGTCTATGGGCATTATGCTTTGGAAACACACATGCACTACCTTGTTTGGATCATTAATGTAAGTCATGGCATGTTCATGTGCCAATACTACACACTTTCCACATGTGTGCACTACCTTGGGAAACTTACTGTCAGGATGGGATCTCAGCCCATGCTTCCACACTCTTTCCTTGCACTTGCACTCTCCTCATTTTTCATCTATCACTTTTTTAGCGCTGCACTCCACCTCATGCTCCACTAACTATTATATAATACCTACCACCTCCTTCTCTACTGTGTCATCTTTTTTTGTTCTCTAGTTGAGGTCGAGGTCTTCTAAGTATGCATGTCTACTTCCTCACTTCCTTCTTTATTATGGGCTCCCTTCTCATACTCATTATTCTCTTCATCCCTTTCTTCATCGGACTCATGTACATCATACACAGAGAATTCTGATCTTCCTCGTGCTCCTCATTTTCTTCCTCAATCTTGTGGCCTTCCACACTCTTTATTTCCTTTGAGTTCACACTTGCACCACTATTTTCACCTTCTTTACTAGTGAATCCTCTAACATAGGGGACTTCTCTTTCTCAGGTGACTCTTCCCTCTTGGGAGACTCCTTCATGGTGGAATTCATCCTATTAGTGTAAGTGCTTATGCCACCATCGATTCATGTGCCCCTATAGTTTGAACTATATGTGTGCTTGGTGCCTTTTCTATAGGAGTCTCTTCTCATTCCCTCTTCTTTTTTATTACTTTCTTTCTTTTAGCGTGTTCCTCCGGGATGGAAAAATCATCCTCAACATATGTGCCCTTTTCAAACTTAGGCCTAAGGTGTATATACAACCTCATTGCTGTCTTCCCCACAATAGGTAGTGACACAGGTTTCAACATGTGTATGTCATGAGAGACATACTTCTCTATATAAATAGACTTCTTTAAAATTTTGACACAAATAAGACAATACTTTTGGTCTACCTCACTAAGATCAAATCTAAGCTTATTAGTCTCCTTAAATCTATTGAATGTGCTTTGAAAGTACCGTGCATCAGAAAGAGAAGGGAAATTTACATAAAGGAATCTTGGTGTCATTCATCAAAGTAAACCTACCGATAAAGAAGTTCTAGTATACGATGAACTTAGCTTCTCCATCCATCAATGTTGGGAACTCTTTAGGAATTCTCCATTATACCCCAAACACACCGCACATTCATTTGTACAATTTCTCCAAGCACGCCTTATGAGTATCCGCTATTATGTCACAAGTGTAGGCTTCAAATATTTTAGCAAGGAAGGGGTCATCATCCTAAGTACTCCCAAACATACTTATCCAAATTTCCCCATCGACACTCCAATTTCTAAAAACACATTGGTGAGAAGGACATTACCATCCATAATCTTGTCTCTTTCACATGCAACATCTATGATGTCCTCTATAATAAAGTCTAAGAGGTTGTAGATCGTTCCCTCTAAAATCTTGTGATAAACATTCAACCACCTCTTATTTATCTGTGTCCACCTCTCTTGCCCATTCAATTTGGTGACCATATGCATGGCCATCTTCATCATAGGATTGGTGATGAAGCTGATATCAAAGAAGTGTGAACCCTTCTTATATTCATATGTCACGGTTGTTTTCTTGATGACATCCTTGTCACCTAAATGATCATCCAGCTTATTCTCCTTTGCAGATAAGGCCAGTGTACCTAGAGATGAGTTGAGTGGTCAAACACATTCTCCTTCCTCCAAACTAAAAATATTCTTCATGAATGAATGAATGAAATCAACAACTAGTATAACATTTCAAACTTGCCAAAATAGGGCAAGTCATAGAGTTGCAAAATCCCATCCTTCTCCATCTTGGTCTTCACCTCGTCATCATACATAGGCTTTCCATCTTGTGTCCTCCTTCCCATGGGGAAAACCAACTCTAATTCCATTTTATGGTTCTTCTTCAATGGTTGTAGTCACTCACATCCATCTTGCATATGTGATACACCCATTCCTTTCCTAACAACATGCCATCTGGGTACTACATCTCCACATACCACTCTTCATTAAAACTGGTTGAAACGGTTGGTTTTCCTTTTCCCTTTCCTTTTCCATTCTTTGGTGAAGTTTTCACTCCCTTCCTTGGTACCATTTCTCTTCTCCTCGGACCTCTATAATTCCTTCCTTATGTATAGTTTCACCACTACTCAAACCCTCAGCTCCACTCCTATGAAATTTCCTCAAAACTCATTCCCTAGCTTTGTAAAGCCTAACATGGGGCACCCGCTTTTCCCAGTGGAAATGTAATCACTGTGGAATTCACTAAACAACCTTCTTTGTGTACAATCATGTACTCTACTCCCAACTGGTTCACAAATCTATCAATTTCTCACCTTTACACACCACTTTTCATAATTTTTTCGCAAGAACGCCTTAGATCGCAAGAGCTCTTCAATATTAAATGCAAGGTGAAAAACAATAGTTTTCCTAACCTTCTATTTATAGTTTCCCACTTTTCTCCACATTAAACTCCATGCCACCTACCACCATACCTCCACATTAAAGTCAACTTTTTCTCGCCACTATCCCATACACATTTTATCTAGTTCTTTTCCTCCATACACAAACCTGTCTAAAACTCTCATAATAGATCCTTTCACATGCTTACACATGAAAAATTTACTAATAATAGATCCTTTCACATGCTTACAAAGACCGAAGGAAATATTCCTCCATGTCCTAATTTTGGTTCTTTTCACAACCTACCTCATGTTGTTTTGCACTTTTTACCCTTGTACATGGTTTTCTTAAAGCCTTTTGACACCATTATTCAACCATGAACATTTCGATACGCACCTTCCTCAATCCTACATGCCTTTGACTTTACAACCCGGGCCACTAACCAACATTACTCCCAACACTTACCACATCCTTTTCTAAAGTTCTCCTTTACATTCCACCCCACACTAAATAGATTTTTGCTCCTCTATGAATAAAAACTCTTTGAGAAATTAATTACTACAAAGCACAAGCGTGCCTATAAAAAAAAACCAAAAGAAAAATGAAATAAATGACAAGGGAAACACATGAAAGGGAAATTACATTAAGGGAAATCCTAAGCTAACTGAAATACTGCCTTATTTACAAACACAAAGAAGACTTATTTATAGTAGGGCTTCACCTAATCCCATTGAAATAACCTAGAAACCATGTTTCATCCAGTACTTATAATCGGAAAATGCTGGAATCAAGTATATATGATATTATATACATCCCAAATAATGGACTTTGAATTTCCCAGGATGGTGTAAAAACTTAGAATCGTAAAGTAGAACCATCTGCCCAACCTCAAACTACTTATTCTTGATGTGTCTATCATGTCATGCCTTCTGCCTAGATTTTTCCATTTTCTAACTCCATCATGCTATTGTACATCTTTCATCCAACTGCATTAACTTGTCAATCCTTTCCTCAAGTGATTTTTCATCAGCTAAACCTCTTGAGCATGTAATATGCAATGATGGTAACATGAATTCAACAGGTAACACATCCTCCATGCCAAACACCAATTGAAAAGGTGTGGCCTTGTTCAATATTTTATAAGTAGTCTGATATGACCATAACACAAAAGAAAATTTACCATCCCAAATCTGTCTACCAACATCAAAAATATTGGTCAATGTGTGACTCAAAATTTTGTTAAAAGCTTATTTTGTCCCATTATCTTATGGGTGATAAGGGGTAGTCTTGTGATGGTCCACCATGAATTCTACCAATAAGATTCTAACTGTCTCATTTAGGAAATGAGTACCCCTATCACTTGTTAAAACAAATGGGCATCCATAACTACTGATTATATTCTCCTATAAGAATCTAGTTGTCGTTGTAATGCGCCCTCCTTCGTAGGAACTACTTCTTCCCACTATGTAAGATAGTCTATGAATTTAATGATATAGGATAAACCTATCCTTCATGCGGTTAGGGAAATAGGGTCCATTAAGTCAATTAACCACTTCTTGAATGACTCTACATTTGTGATAGGCCTTAATAGAATTTCATGTCTTTTCCATGATTTACCAAGGCATTGGAAATGGTCATAGGCCTTGCAATACTTGATATAATCCTTGTAAACCATTTCCCACCAAAGGACAACTATAAGGATCCCGTGCATGGTTTCATTTCCTCGCATAGTGTACCTGGAGATGAGTTGAGTGGTCAAGCACATTCTCCTTCCTGCAAAATAAAAATAGTCCTCATGGATGCATGACATCAACCACTGGTATAACCTTTCAAGCTTGTCGAAATAGGAAACTTGTAGAGTTGCAAGAGTCCAGCCTTCTCCATCTTGGTCTTCACCTCGTCATCATACACGAGATTTCCATCTTGTGTCCTCCTTCCCATGGGGTGAACCAACTCTAATGCCATTTCCTTTTCAGTGGTGCTCGTCTGATGGTTGTAGTCACTCATGACCATCTTGCGTATGTGAGACACCCATTCCTTCCCTAACAACATGCCATCTGGGTATTGTATCTCCACATACCACTGGGGTACAACATCTATGCATGGAGGAAAAGCACTAGATAAAACATGCATGGGATAGTGGTGGAAAAATATGAATTTAATGTGGAGGTAAAATGGTTGGTGGTATAGAGATTAATATGGAGAAAAGTGGGAAAATATAAATAGAAGGTCGGGAAAGCTATTGTTTTTCACCTTGAGTTTGATATTGAAGAGATCTTGTGATCTAATGCATTCTTACAAAAACATTGTGCAAAGTGGTGTTTTCACAATTATAGAACATGTCGTGGTTCATCCATTCGAGGAAGGTGTCATTTAATGGGACAATGCTCAATCTATAAGTAATACAAGTAGTATTTCATGTGACAATTGGGTGCATAGGACCTATGAGCTAGTGGGAAGGGAAATGAGGAGCATGTTGATGATTATCCTTGCAGATGAACCATCAGAGTAGTGGATAACTTAGGTTAGTGAGAAGTGCACCTAAGGTAACCTCCAGATTTTAAAGAATCTATCTCTTCTCTATGGTGAGAGATGAGGGTCAAATAAAAATCAAACATAACACAAAACTAACGGAAGTGATGTGCCAGAAAAGGGGAGAAGTTAATCAAGAATCCAATTTCCTAAAATGGGGAAAAGGTGAGCAATGAAAAGGGTGGAAAAAATACACCACAGGCCAGAGATAGATTCACACAGAACACCACTTCAAACCCATTAAGCACATATTCTAAAACCCATAGTGAACATTAGAAATATGCACAATATACCAACAATGAAATAAAGGCTATTAGAGATGATAAAAACATGCAAAGGATGGACAAAATGCATCACATGACATATTATATTGCTCCAAAATTGTGCACAATATAAAAATCAATAGGTAAGAGGAAAAAATGCCATTACAAAGCTTTAGGAAGAAGGCTTGGGCTCCCATCTCATCCCCCTAGTAGGGAAGAAACAAGAGCAGAGAAGAAACATGGCTAACTCTCCGGAGATATATTTTTATGAACCCCGTAGATTACAATATATAGAATGAGAAGAAGAGAAGAGATAAATTATAGAACTAGGATTTTCAATCACCTACCCATTGTAATAAATGAGATGAAGTGACATAAATAGATTGGACAAATCTTTCTTACACTACCCCATGATTTTTCATTTAAGGAATGAGATCCATACTCATTTATCACATTCTTAACTACTTTGCAACTGCCTCCCTTGAAGTGGGCTCTCTTTTTAAGGAATGTACCCTCATATCTTTATTACATATCCAAATTTCTCAATTGACATGCATCAAGTTATAATTCATGATTCTGATGACACCTTTTTGTGCTATTTTGTTTAGAAGTGCCCTCTGAGTGTAGGTGAACCTTTTTCATTTATGTGGGTTAGATTCCTTTACATGGAACTGTGCATTAACTCTTTCATTGAAGTGAAAATTCAATAACTTCTTGACCCTCCACTTTTGAGAGATTTGAATGTTTAAAAGTTCTAGATGAGTTCCATTACTACCCACACATGGAATTAACCTACCACCATTCTTTGAAACTCCGCTCCGATTTTGGGGCCCATTCGTGTTGAGATTTTATAGAGGCCAAGTGCATCTCCAGGGTCTCCATTTTCCTCACCTCTTTTGAAATCATACTAGGGTGACATGTGGAACTTTGTGTGGCCCTTCTATCTCTCCTTGAGTTTATAATGGGACTCATTGTATATTAATACAAGGAGCCTTTCCTTGGTAGGCCCCTTATTATTGACTCCATGTGGAAGTCCTGTGGGGTTTTGGGATTTCATTCCTCCCTTTAGTTTTTGAAACTACGTCGGGCCAACATGTGGCACTTTCCACGGCCCTTCTACTTTCTATTTGACTCATTTTGGGATCCACTTTTTCACCATGATTTGGCTAATTCTTCTCTTATATTTCCGAAGGCTTGACTTTTTTATATTTGATATGAGATAATCGAACTATCTTGATTAACCAAGAGTAGGAGTTTGCTTTCTATCTAATTTCACCCTGGTGGAGGAAATTCAATAATAGTTCTAAGAACTCATGGGGGCCATTAGCCTGCTAACTAGGATGAACCCATTGTCTACATCTATTCATTTGGGTATGGATTTTGTATCATGAGCTGATATGAACCTGGTACCGAACTTCTAAATTGCCATTGTTTGCTTCTCAGAACTACTAGCTGATCCTTTACACCTTTCAACTCTCATAATGAGACTCTAAATTTTGTTTTGTGAGAGTAGAAAATTGTTTTTGATATTGAATTACACTCCTCACATCATAATATTTGAGGTTGAAAGATGGAGAAGATTTTGTTTTGGGCTTGTCAGTCGATCTTTACAGGGGTGTAGAGTCTTTCTCAGTAATTCATTCTAGAGAGAGTTGACAAGATTTCCTCCTTAGCCAATTTTAGTTGCTCTGCATTTGTTTTTGAATTTTACAACTATCATAGGTAATTGAGGATTTCCTCGCTACAAATACTTAAGGGCTTGACGCTCTATACCATTGGTGCAATACAAAAAGATATATGTACAAATATTAAATCATACATGCCTCAAGTAAGACATGCAGAGTGTGTAAAAGCACTTTTTCTACTGAAAACAAATCTACTCCTACTCCTACACTAACTAGGCTAGAAAAAGCTAAACAAAACTTGAAATAGGAAGAGAGAAATAGCTTCCCTTCTTTATAAAGCACAACCATGTGATTAATTTAGCAATAGATATGGCCTATAATAAGAGTGAAAAATTACCTCCCACTCTTCTACCCATGGTATAAAAAAAAGAATACCTCCTCAAGATGCTTATCATTTGGTTAGAGGTGTTACAGCTGACCCTTGGGGCTTTGAAGATTATCCTCATGCTCTAAAGTAAGCATGACTAGTGTTGGCTTCTCCTTTGGCTCTAATGAGGAAAAAATATTGATGGGGTGGGGTTTTGAGATTTTTGTGCTTTCCCATCACTCTGTATTTCAACCTCGGGGATGAGGCCTTTTTGCAGAATTTCCTAGATGGAGTTGTTTGCATATTGATTTGGACTTTCTTGTGCTTCAAAATAGTTGATCTTCTATCTTGATGACTGGTATAGGAGTGGTGTCATCCTTTTCTTCCTTTTCCTCCTCCACCTTAGTAGCTTTGTCGAGAATTTAGACTTTTTGATTGAAATAAAAATCCTTCAATGATTTTATCTTCATTAAGAGCTTCTAAATTCGATTCAGGGGGACTGTCATGAGTAGCATGATCTTGTTGTTGGAGAATTAATGATGAAGCCACAAAGGTTGTGATTCTTGTGGGATCCTCTTTGTTGAGACATTCCTCCAAGTCAGATAAGAAATCAAGCTCATCTTCATCCTGTTGTGCCAAGGTTTCTCCCTTTTGCATGATGGTCTTTGAGTCTGCAAATTTTTCATCATGTATAGCTTCATTTTCAAACATGAAGCTTGTGAGATCAAACTCCTCCAAAAAATTAGATTTTGGAGAGAATGGATAGGGGAGATATCTACAATCTCTTGTGCATCTGACTCATGATTCGAATCCTCTAAATTTATTTTAATCATCCCTATGTGCTCCTCTTCTTTTGGATTTGGAGTCACTTCTTGTTTGCATGGAGGGGATGACTATTTGGAAGGAAAAGGGACAAAATAAATGAGGTGGGATGGAAGGCTAGGAGATGGAGAGGGGAACTCATCATTTAGAGTGGTATGACATGGTAGAGCTTGGGAAGGGGGCAAGAAAAACAAAGAGTCAATGATTGACTTACCCATTGACAAGGTTGTCTCGCACTTCGCTCATATGTTTCAATACCCTCGATCCACTTTGCATAAGTGGGGGAAACACTTCTTCTAAGAATTTAAGCTTCTCCTATGGGCTATAGTGTCTAGGAATAGGGCCTTCCCATGGACAAGGTGCCCTGCATCCTATCCCGAATGCTTTCATTTGTGCTATAGCCCAAGATTGAACCATGCCTGCCTCCATTCTTTGGATCTTCTCTAGTAGACCAGCATCCTCCATTTGATCAGTAGTCATCATATGCATACCCATGTCCTTGATAGGTTCCATAGCCAAACTGATCTTGGCATTTTTCATACGGGTAAGCATAGTGGCTTTGATTCTAGTTATATTGCTGGTTTGGAGAAGTCATGAAGCTCATTAGAGGTTGATGATACTGCTAAAAGTGTGAATTCCATTATAGGAATGAAGTCATGATTACATAACTTCATAGAATGAAAGAAGATGGGATATGTGGAAATAAAGATGAATAGAGATGGATGAAAGAAAGGTCTACAAATTTTTAGAATGGGTCGTTTGGACCACGTAGAGTCACCAGATGTGCTTTGTATGTGCCTCCATAGGATGAATTTCATAAAGAACACACCAAATTGATGAAATGAAATGATAGGATGCTTCAAACTCTGTCCAACCGAGTGTGCCAGGAAAACTATTGACAATTATCCTTGTAGATGAATTGTCAGAGTCGTTAGATACCTTAGGTTAGTGGGATGTGTGCCCTAAGGTAACCTCTAGATTTTAAAGAAGATGGTTCTTGTCTATGGTGAGAGATGAGGGTTAAATAAAAATCAAACATAACATAAAAATAATGGAAGCAATGCACCAGAAAAAGGGGAGAAGTTAATAAAGAATCCACTTTCCTGAAATGGGGAAAAGGTGAGCAATGAAAAGAGTGGACGAAATGCACCACAGGCTTGAGATAGATTCACATAGAATAATAATTCATATACATTAAACACAGCTTATAAAACCATTAGTGAACATTAGAAATATGCATAGTATACCAATAGTGAAATAAAGGATATTAGAGATGATAAAAACATGCAAAGGATGGATGAAATGCATCACAAGACATATTATATTGCTCCAAAATTGTGCACAATATAAAAATCAATAGGTAAGAGGTAAAAATGCCAGTAAAAAGCTTCAAGAAGAATGCTTGGGTTCCCATATCATCCACCTAGTAGGGAAGAAACATGGCTAACTCTCAAGAGATCTATTTTTATGAACCTCACGTATTACAATATATAGAATGAAAAGAAGAGAAGAGATAAATATTGGAACTAGGATTTTCAATCACCTGCCCATTGTAATAAATGAGATGAAGTGAAAAAATAGATTGGCCAAATATTTCTTGCACTTCCCCATGATCTTTCATTTAAGGAATGAGATCCATACTCATTTATCACATTCTCAACTACTTTGTAACCACCTCCCTTGAAGTGGGATCACTTTTTAAGGAATGCACCCTCAAATATTTATTACATATCTAAATTTCTTGATTGCTGCACATAAGGTCATGATTTGACGAAACCTATTTTTGTGTTATTCTATTTAGAAATGGCCTCCTGAGTGTAGGTGAACCTTTTGAGTTTCTGTGGGTTAGCTTCCTTTACACGGAACTATGCATTAACTCTTCCACTGAAGTGACAAGTTAATAACTTCTTCACCCTCCACTTTTGAGAGATCTGAACATTTAAAAGTTCTAGATGAGTTCCATTACTTCCTACATGTAGCATTAACCTGCTACCATTCTTTATAACCTACTTTAGGTTTGAAGCTCATTCGTGATGAAATACATCATAGGAAAAATTATATTGCTCCAAAATTGTGCACAGTATAATAATCAATAAGTAAGAGGGAAAAATTCCATTACAAATCTTTAGGAAGAAGGCTTGGGCTCTAGCTCATCCCCCTAGCAGGGAAGAAATAGGAGTAGAGAAGAAACATGAATAACTCTCTGGAGATCTATTTTTATGAACCCCACAAATTACAATATATAGAACGAGAAGAAGAGAAGAGATAAATTCTGGAACTAGGATTTTCAATCACCTGCCCATTGTAATAAATGAGATGAAGTGATAGAAATAGATTGGCCAAATCTTTCTCACACTACCCCATGATCTGTCATTTAAGGAATGAGAGCCATACTCATTTATCACATTCTCAACTACTTTGTAACCGCCTCCCTTGAAGTGGGCTCACTTTTTAAGGAATGCACCCTCGATCTATATTATATATCTGAATTTATCAATTACCATGCATCGAGTTCTATGTCATGATTCTAAAGGCACTTATTTTTATGCTATTTTATTTAAAAATTTCCCCAGTGTAGGTGAAATTTTTGAGTTTCTGTGGGTTAGCTTCCTTTACAGAACTATGCATTAACTCTTTTGCTAAAGTGATAAGTTAATAACTTCTTCGCCCTCCACTTTTTAGAGATTTAAACATTTAATAGTTCTAGATGATTTCCATTATTTATCGTATGTGGAATTAACCTACCTCATTCTTTGCAACTTGCTTTTGGTTTGGAGTCCATGAATGCCAATCTTTTGTAGAGGCCAAGCACATCTCTAGGGTCTCTATTTTCCTCTTTTGAAATTGTGTGGGGACAACACGTGGCACTTTTTATGGCCTTTCTATCTCTCCTTGAGTTTATAATGGGACTCACTGTATATTAATACAAGGATCCTTTCCTTGGTGGGACCCTTATTATTGACTCCATGTGGAAGTCCCATGGGGTTTTGGGATTTCATTCCTCCCTTTCAATTTTTGAAATTGCACCGGGCCAACAGTGGCACTTTCCACATCCCTTCTACTTTCTTGAGTTGACTCATTCCAGGATCCACTTTTTCACCGTGATTTGGCTAAGTCTTCTCTTATATTTCCAAAGGCTTGACTCTTTTTACATTTTCTTTGAGATTCTCATAACTATCTTGATTAAAAAAAGGAATTTTCTTGTTATCTAATTTTAGTGGGTGGTGGAGGAAATTTGATAACAGAGCACACTAACTAGAGTTACCAAGGAACACTCAATTAGGCACTTGGGAGGAAGACGGTTCTTGAGTTATACTTTGGGAAGAAAATCCCGATGTTTTTTACGAGAAATGGAAGTTCAAAGGACTTATCGATTGAATGGAGAAATATGATAACCTATACCTTTTGTGGAAAACAACGTGTTGGTAAGAGACACAAAAGGACAATCTATTAGAGTGGTGAAAAGTGAGATTTGTGTTCTCCATTAGATTTCTATTGAGAAATTCACCCTCTGCCATACAATATTATCATGAGAAGGAACCCGCCTCATCCCACATCCATGAACGTGAAAAATATTAGATGGGAGGACCAAAAGCCTTGCATCCGTTGCTATGGGTGCATAAGTTCTATTCCACCTTACAGGGGATATGTACACACATGGTACATTCATTCAAAAAATTTCATTAGACATGGAATTGGTAGGATTTGACAATGAGTATGATTCAAACATTTGAGTATCAGAGTACTAAGCCATTAGTGAACAAGGCCATTACAGTAGTCAAACACCTTAATATGGGAGATAGTTCCATGGAGGAGGATAGAATACTAGATTTGTTAGGGGATCCTAGTTTGGAGGCACACTTCGATGAGGAAGAATAAGAGGAAGTAAAACTCTAGTGTGCTTACCTAGAGAACGAGAAAGGAAATTTGGTCTACTTTATAGATGATGAAGAGGTGGAGAACTTGAATGTTAACCATACTAAGGGTATGTACAAGGTTATGGATAGTGCTGACTCAATAGTGTGTGCCTACCATAATCCATTAAAGATAAATAATGTTAACATTGGTACAAAAGTGGAACCAAAGGAAGCTATCATTGGGGACTATTGGATGGACTAGGAGGTCTCAAGGATTATTGAGCTTCGCGTAATTTTCAATATTTATTTCTTCATGGGTAACATGAGCTTAAAGGATTTCACCCCTCATTGGGAGAAATGAAGATCAAGCTAAAGGAAGGTGCATGCTCGATTTGGAAGAGACCTTATAGGATGAACCTAAATCTATGCATCAAGGTTAAGGAAGAGATTGACAAGATGATCGCATCTGGTATAATAGAAGCCATTGAAGAATTTGAGTGGGTAAGCTCGATGGTCATCAATATCAAGAAGGATGGGAGAATATAGATTTGTGTTGACTATAGAGACTTGAATGCAGATATGTGTCATAGATCCTTTTCCAACCCCATTTATTGAGGATATTTTAGAAGGTGTCACAGGGCGAGAGATCTATTCATTTACAAATGGATTCTTTGGATATCATCAACTTAGAATTGTGAAGGAAGACCGTGAGAAAACCACTTTCAAAATAGAGTGGGGAAGCTTTTCCTATAATGTTATGACCTTTGGGCTTAAGAACATGCCTATTGTGTTTTTTACATTATAGTGTAGGCCTTCCAATACTTCATTCACAAGTTTCTTCAAGTCTACCTAGATGACTAGATGGTTTACAGACTAGTAAAGGACCACTATGACAATCTGAGGTTGATGTTTGAGAGATGCAGGTAGCTAAGTATCTCCCTTAACATCAAGAAATGTGTCTTTGCTACTCCATTTGGCAATTTGTTAGGTCATATCATATGCAAAGAGGGATTATTGGTAGATCCTGCCAAGATTATTGTTATTTTGGGGTTGGAGGAGCCTACCAATAAAAGTGTCGTGTATGGATTTCTAGGACATACGGGGTACTACAGAAAATTCATTAAGGGCTATGCCAAGATTGCCACACCAATGGAGGAGTTATTGAAACATAAAGGGAGATTTCATTGGGATGAGGTGCGACATATAACTTTTAACACGTTAGAGGAAAAACTTACTACCACACCCATCTTATGCTTTCCCTCTTGGTATAAGCCATTCCATGTACATGTTGATGATTCGGGTATGACAAGTGGAGCATTCTTAGCACAAGCATGGGGAGAAGATTATTAATCATCCCTGTAATTTTCTAGTAGGAAGCTTACTCCAGAAGAACAAAATTATACCAACACAGAGCTTAAGGAATTATCGATGATCTATGCGCTACACAAATTTAGGTAGTATTTGCTAGCAACTCCTTTTATTTTCTACATGGACCACATGACATTAAAGTACTTAGTGAACAATCTTGTTTTGCAAGGGCACATATGCCATTGGATACTATTATTTTAGGAGTTTGAGTTTACGGTTGTAGTGAGGAAAAGTAATTAAGGACCTGATCATTTGTCAAGGATTACTTCAAGTGACGATGTACATAGCATCGAGGATAAAATTCCAAATGCATATTTGTTTAGGCTACAACGCATGCCCTTAGACTTGGAATATATTTATTTGTTCCTACAAATGGGTGTGGCACCAGAGGGGATGAAGGAATTAGAGAGGAAACAATTAGCCGTACACAATGTTCCCTATATGTTAATTGGTGGAGACTTATACAAGATAGGTTGTGATGAGGTTTTTACATCGGTGCATACTAGAATATGAGTGTACTACAATAATGGAAGAGGATCATGGTGGAATTGTAGGAGGACACTATGCGGGGAATGTAATCGCACATAAGATCCTTTTATCTAGCCTTTGGTGGGAAAAATTTATGAGGATTCTATCAAGTTTTTCAAGGTTTGTGACAATTGCCAGTGATCCAAAACTGAGGGGTTTCAGACTTAAGGAATAGATTAACAAATGTGCCAAATGAATTGCAAAACAACTATCTCTAAAAAGAGATGTAAATTACTCAAAGACTTCAAATTACATCAATTATCTCTGCCAAGAGATGTCTATCCCTTTTCCGGTTACATATGTATTTATAATAATTTTATAAATATGAAAGGACACCTAGAAAGATGTGGAAGGTCACCAGTCTCGAGGGAGATGAGGTGCTTCATCTTCCAAGACTTACATGTGCACTAATTTTGCGAAACATACTATTTTTAGAATTTACTATTTTTAGACAAAGCACTACAAAAATCACAATTTGGGCCCCTTAAACATGGATTTTAGGGGTCAAACATTACCAAATGGTGTTTAGCACCTTCTAACCACATTCTACACATTTCAAGCTTTCCGTTTCCTTTTGAACGGAGTCAATCGTAGGTATGGCGCAAAAGTTATGGTCTCTGGAAGTTGCGCCACTAGAATTGCTGCCTGGATCATTCCTCCCTCCTTCAGAAGCAATGGTCCCCATTGCATTAAGATGCCCCATCAGCTGTGGAAATTGCTTCTTTACCTGGTATGTAGTGAGCCACTCACCTTGGTGACTAAGATTTCCTTTCTTTATCACACGATAGAGTTGAATAGGTTGTCCTCTGGTGGTCTTAGTCAAATTGTCCACAATCTGATCTTCTTCAGCTGGGGAAAGACTTGCTGGATTGAGCTCGGAGATGTCCAATTGTTCTGCTTTGTGACTGAAGTATCCAAAAAAGGTGGATGGTATGGCTTGAGGAGGTCCACATTGAAGATGGGGTGCAGACCAAGGTAGGGTGGAAGATTCAACTCGAAATCATTTTCCCTACTTTCTTAGTGAGAGTGTAAGGACCATACCAGAGAGGTCGAATCTTTTTGTGTGGACCTGCAAGCCGTTCCTTCTGAAGCCACAACCAAACCTTATCACCAACCTAGAAATGATGTGGAACCCTATGTTTATCATGGTGATTCTTATACTTTTTATTCATTTTCTGTAAAATGTCATGGACTTGGTGCTGAATGTGCTAGATTTTCTCAACAAACCTTATCGCCTTTTCTGCTTCACTTTTTCCATGAAGTGTGAATTCCATGGCAGGAATTGGGATGCATACATCAATGGGAGCCATAGGTTGGAATCCATAACAAGCTTGAAAAGGACTGTGTTTAGTGGAGCTATGCAGGGCTCGATTGTATCCATGTTGTATGTATGGCAGGGCCTCGTCCCATGTGTGGGAGTGCTTGGAGTGGTACATACAAGCATGTGAACAATTAGCTGATTCACCACTTTTGTTTGCCCATCAGTTTGGGTGAAAGGATGTGGACTTCATCAACTTTGTATCTAGCATTCCCCATAAGGTGGACCAGAAGATGCTCAGGAACCTGCTATCCCTATCAGAAACATTAGAGTTGGGGAGCCCAAAGTTGATCCATACATGACTGAAATAAATTTTAGCGATATCTTGCAGAAATATTTTCTTACGAAACCATTACAACCATTTTAGAAAATCGATCAACTATAACAAAAACACCATCATTCCCATGTTTCGAAGTTGGAAAACTCGAGAGGAAGTCCATCGAGACAGATGCCCAACGCTTGGTTGGTTTTGAAGTTGCGCCACTAGAATTGCTGCCTCGGATCATTCCTTCCTCCTTCGAAGCAATGGTCCCCATTGCATTAAGATGCCCCACTAGAATTGGAAATTGCTTCTTTACAGGTATGGACTTGGTGTTGAATATGCTTGGATCTACTCAACAAACCTTGTCACCTTTTCTGCTTCATTTTTTCCATGAAGTGTGAATTCCATCGGAGGTATGGGTGCAAAAGTTATGGTCTTTGGAAGTTGCGCCACTAGAATTTGCCTGGATCATTCCTCCCTCCTTCAAAAGCAATGGTCCCTATTGCATTAAGATGCCCCATCAGCTGTGGAAATTAGATCTTTACTTGGTGTGCGGTGAGCCACTCACCTTGGTGACTGAGATTTCCTTTCTTTATCACAGGATAGAGTTGAATAGGTTGTCCTCTGGTGGTCTTAGTCAAATTGTCCACAATATGATCTTCTTCACTAGGGAAAGACTTGCTAGATTGAGCTCGGAGATGTCCAATTGTTCTCATTGTGACTGAAGTATCCAACAAAGGTGGATGGTATTTCTTGAGGAGTTCCACATTGAATATGGGGTGCGGAGACCAAGGTAGGGTGGAAGATTCAAATCGAAAGCATTTTCCCTACTTGCTTAGTGAGAGTGTAAGGACCATACCAGAGAGGTCAAATCTTTCTGTGTGGACCTACAAGCCGTTCCTTCTGAAGCCACAACCAAACCTTATCACCAACCTAGAAATGATGCGGAACCCTGTGTTTATCATGGCGATTCTTATATTTTTATTCATTTTCTGTAAAATGTCATGGACTTGGTCTGAATGTGCTGGATCTGCTCAACAAACCTTGTCGCCTTTTCTGCTTCACTTTTTCCATGAAGTGTGAATTCCATGGCAGGAATTGGGATGCTTACATCAATGGGAGCCATAGGTTGGAATCCATAACAAGCTTGAAAAGCACTGTGTTTAGTGGAGCTGCAGGGCTCGATTGTATCCATGTTGTGTGTATGGTAGGGCCTCGTCCCATGTGTGGGAGTGCTTGGAGTGGTACATACGAAGCATGTGAACAATTAGGTGATTCACCACTACGTTTTCCCATCAGTCTTTGGGTGAAAGGATGTGGACTTCATCAACTTTATATCTAGCATTCCCCATAATGTGGACTAGAAGATGCTCAGGAACCTACTATCCCTATCAGAAACAATAGACTTAGGGAGCCCAAAGTTGATCCATACATGACTGAAATAAATTTTAGTAGTATCTTCAGCAAAAATATTTTTCTTACAGGAAACCATTACAGCCATTTTAGAAAATCGATCAACTACAACAAAAACACCATCATTCCCATGTTTCAAGTTGGAAATCCTAAGAGGAAGTCCATCGAGATAGATGCCCAAGCTTGGTTAGTTCTCGGAAGTTGCGGCACTAGAATTGCTGCTGGATCATTCCTCCTCCTTCGAAGCAATGGTCCCCATTGCATTAAGATGCCCCACTAGAATTGGAAATTTCTTCTTATGGACTTGGTGCTGAATGTATCTCTACTCAACCACTCACCTTTGACCTTCGCAGATTTCCATTCTTTATCACATGATGTTATTTGAATAGGTTTTCCTCTGGTGGTCTTAGTCAAATTGATGACAATGATCATTCTCAATCAGGAAATTGCTTCTTTAAGTATACTGCCTGGAAAGACTTTACCTGATTGAGATTTCCTTTCTTTATCACGGAGATGTCCAAATAGGTTGTCCTCTATGTGTCTTAGTCAAATATCCAACAAAGGTGGATGGTATGGCTTGAGGAGGTCCACATTGAATATCCAACAAATGTGGTGGTATGACTTGAGTCCAGCGTGGAAGATTCAAGAGTGGAAGATTCGAAAGCATTTTCCCTACTTGCTTAGTGAGAGTGTAAGGACCATACCAGAGAGGTCGAATCTTTCTGTGGACTGCAAGCCATTCCTTCGAAACCACAACCAAACCTTATCACCAACTGGGAAATGATGCGGAACCCCGTGTTTATCATGGTGATTCTTATTTTTTATTCATTTTCTATAAAATGTCATGTACTTGGTCTTTGAATGTGCTTGGATCTGCTCAACAAACCTTGTTTCCTTTTTTGCTTCACTTTTTTTCCATGAAGTGTGAATTCCATGGCGAGAATGGGATGCATACATCAATGGGAGCCATAGGTTAGAATCCATAACAAGATTGAAAAGGACCGTGTTTAGTGGAGCTGTGCAGGCTCGATTGTATCCATGTTGTATGTATGTCGTGGCCTCGTCCCATGTGCGGGAGTGAGTGATTGAGTGTACATATGAAGCATGTGAACAATTAGGTGATTCACCACTTCTATTTTCCCATCAGTCTATGGGTGAAAGGATGTGGACTTCATCAACTTTGTATCTAGCATTCCCCATAAGGTGGACTAGAAGATGCTCAGGAACCTACTATCCCTATCAGAAACAATAGACTTGGGGAGCCCAAAGTTGATCCATACATGACTGAAATAAATTTTAGCAATATCTTTAGCAGAAATATTTTTCTTACAGGAAACCATTACAACCATTTTAGAAAATCGATCAACTACAACAAAAACACCATCATTCCCATGTTTCAAGTTGGCAAACCTAAGAGGAAGTCCATCGAGATAGATGCCAATGACTTGGTTGGTTACGGAATTGTGCCACTAGAATTGCTGCACTGGATCCTTCGTCCCTCCTTTAGAAGCAATGGTCCCCATTGCATTAAGATGCCCCACTAGAATTGGAAATTGCTTCTTTACCCGGTATGGACTTGGTGTTGAATGTGTTGGATCTACTCAACAAACCTTGTCACCTTTTCGCTTCACTTTTTCCATGAAGTGTGAATTCCATCGAGGTACGGTGCAAAAGTTATGGTCTCTGGAAGTTGCACCACTAGAATATCTGCTGGATCATTCCTCCTCCTTCGAAGCAATGGTCCCCATTGCATTAAGATGCCACATCAACTGTGGAAATTGCTTCTTTACCTAGTATACAGTGAGCCACTCACCTTGATGACTGAGATTTCCTTTCTTTATCACCCGATAGAGTTGAATAGGTTGTCCTCTGGTGGTCTTAGTCAAATTGTCCACAATCTGATCTTCTTCAGCTGGGGAAAGACTTGCTGGATTGAGCTCAGAGATGTCCAATTGTTCTGCTATGACTAAAGTATCCAACAAAGGTGGATGGTATGGCTTGAGGAGGTCCACATTGAATATGGGGTGCAGACCAAGGTAGGGTGGAAGATTCAACTCGAAAGCATTTTCCCCTACTTATTTAATGAGAGTGTAAGGACCATACCAGAGAGGTCGAATCTTTCTGTGTGGACCTGCAAGCCATTCCTTCTGAAGCCGCAACCAAACCTTATCACCAACCTGGAAATGATGTGGAACCCTGTGTTTATCATGGTGATTCTTATATTTTTTATTCATTTTCTATAAAATGTCACGGACTTGGTCTTTGAATGTGCTTTGGATCTACTCAACCAACCTTGTTTCCTTTTCGGCTTCACTTTTTCCATGAAGTGTGAATTCCATGGCAGGAATTGAGATGCATACATCAATGGGAGCCATAGGTTAGAATCCACAACAAGCTTGAAAAGGACTATGTTTAGTGGAGCTGCGGGGCTCGATTGTATCCATGTTGTATGTAAGGTAGGGCCTCGTCCCATGTGCGGGAGTGCTTGGAGTGGTACATACGAAGCATGTGAACAATTAGGTGATTCACCACCTCTATTTTCCCATCAGTCTGTGGGTGAAAGGATGTGGACTTCATCAACTTTGTATCTAGCATTTCCCATAATGTGGACCGAGGAAGATGCTATGGAACCTGCTATCCCTATCGAAAATAATAGAGTTGGGGAGCCCAAAGTTGATCCATACATGACTGAAATAAATTTTAGCAATATCTTCAGCAGAAATATTTTTCTTACAGGAAACCATTACAGCCATTTTAGAAAATCGATCAACTACAACAAAAACACCATCATTCCAATGTTTCAAGTTGGAAACCTAAGAGGAATTCCATCAAGACAGATGCCCAAGGGTTGGTTAGTTCTCGAAGTTGCGCCACTAGAATTGCTGCCTGGATCATTCCTCCCTCCTTCAGAAGCAATGGTCCCCATTGCATTAAGATGCCCCACTAGAATTGGAAATTGCTTCTTTACCTGGTATGGACTTGGTGCTGAATGTGTCGGATCTGCTCAACAAACCTTGTCACCTTTTCTGCTTCACTTTTTCCATGAAGTGTGAATTCCATCGGAGGTACGGTGCAAAAGTTATGGTCTCTGTAAGTTGCGCCACTAGAATTACTGCCTAGATCATTCCTCCCTCCTTCAGAAGCAATGGTCCCCATTGCATTAAGATGCCCAATCAGTTGTGGAAATTACTTCTTTACCTGGTATGCAGTGAGCCACACACCTTGGTGACTGAGATTTCCTTTCTTTATCACACGATAGAGTTGAATAGGTTGTCCTCTAGTGGTCTTAGTCAAATTGTTCACAATCTGATCTTCTTCAACTGGGGAAAGACTTGCTGGATTGAGCTCGGAGATGTCCAATTGTTCTGACTGAAGTATCCAACAAAGGTGGATGGTATGGCTTGAGGAGGTCCACATTGAATATGGGGTGTAGACCAAGGTAGGGTGGAAGATTCAACACGAAAGCATTTTCCCCTACTTGCTCAGTGAGAGTGTGAGCACCATACCGGAGAGGTCGAATCTTTCGTGTGGACCTGCAAGCTGTTCCCTTCAAAACCACAACCAAACCTTATCACCAACCTGGAAATGATGCGGAACCCTGTGTTTATCATGGCGATTCTTATACTTTTTATTCATTTTCTATAAAATATCATGGACTTGGTGCTAAATGTGCTTTGGATCTACTCAACAAACCTTGTCGCCTTTTCTGCTTCACTTTTTCCATGAAATGTGAATTCCATGGCGGAATTAGGATGCATACATCAATGGGAGCCATAGGTTGGAATCCATAACAAGATTGAAAAGGACTGTGTTTAGTGGAGTTGTGTAGGGCTCGATTGTATCCATGTTGTATGTATGGCAGGGCCTCGTCCCATGTGCGGGAGTGCTTGGAGTGGTACATACAAAGCATGTGAACAATTAGGCGATTCACCACCACTTCGCTGCTCATCATTCTCATGGGTGAAAGGATGTGGACTTCATCAACTTTGTATCTAGCATTCCCCATAAGGTGGACCAGAAGATGCTCAGGAACCTGCTATCCCTATCAGAAACAATAGACTTGGGGAGCCCAAAGTTGATCCATACATGACTGAAATAAATTTTAGCAGTATCTTCAGCAGAAATATTTTTCTTACAGGAAACCATTACAGCCATTTTAGAAAATCGATCAACTACAACAAAAACACCATCATTCCCATGTTTCGAAGTTGGCAAACCTGAGAGGAAGTCCATCGAGACAGATGCCCAAGGCTTGGTTGGTTCGGAAGTTGCGCCACTAGAATTGCTTTGCCTGGATCATTCCTCCCTCCTTCAGAAGCAATGGTCCCCATTGCATTAAGATGCCCCACTAGAATTGGAAATTACTTCTTTACCCGGTATGGACTTGGTAGTGAATGTGCTTTGGATCTACTCAACAAACCTTGTCTCCTTTTCTCGCTTCACTTTTTCCATGAAGTGTGAATTCCATCGAGGTACGGTGCAAAAATTATGCTCTCTGGAAGTTGCGCCACTAGAATTGCTGCTGGATCATTCCTCCTCATTCGAAGCAATGGTCCCCATTGCATTAAGATGCCCCATCAGCTCTGGAAATTGCTTCTTTATCCGGTATGTAATGAGCCACTCACCTTGGTGACCGAGATTTCCTTTCTTTATCACAAGATAGAGTTGAATAGGTTGACCTCTGGTGGTCTTAGTCAAATTGTCCACAATCTGATCTTCTTCAGCTGGGGAAAGACTTGCTGGATTGAGCTCAGAGATGTCCAATTGTTCTGCTGTGACTGAAGTATCCAACAAAGGTGGATGGTATGGCTTGAGGAGGTCCACATTGAATATGGGGTGTAGACCAAGGTAGGGTGGAAGATTCAACTCGAAAGCATTTTCCCCTACTTGCTTAGTGAGAGTGTAAGGACCATACCAGAGAGGTCGAATCTTTCTGTGTGGACCTGCAAGCCGTTCCTTCTGAAGCCGCAACCAAACCTTATCACCAACCTGGAAATGATGTGGAACCCTATGTTTATCATGGTGATTCTTATATTTTTTATTCATTTTCTGTAAAATGTCATGGACTTGGTGCTGAATGTGTTGGATCTGCTCAACAAACCTTGTCGCCTTTTCTGCTTCACTTTTTCCATGAAGTGTGAATTCCATGGCAGGAATTGGGATGCATACATCAATGGGAGCCTCGTAACATCCTCATTTTATACTTTAGAACAAGTCAATTTTTTTTTTTTTGATAATTGCATACTGGTTCTAAATACATAATTTAGAACTCACAATTCAATAACCATTCATATAACAGACAACCATATGCAGCTGTAATGACTCGGAGTACCTCCGATCTATTCATTCCATGACTCGGTAATCTACCGATCTATTCATGAGTAATAAGAGTCGGTGTTTTTATTTAACACATTACTCTTGCGGTTCTCTTCCCTAATCTGGGATTCAGAATGCTCTGTCCAAGGAATCTAACTGAATAATTGTTACTATTATTCATCGGCATCTCATCCCTTAGACTAGGTGAATTAGGACAACGCAATCAAAGCACTTGCGATACTTTGGCCAAAGATTTGAAACATATTGTTCATGTCTCGTATTCTTAATGGCATACTCGTCAATCTAGAATACGAATCGTCCTTCACCCCATTCATATGTTATATAGAATGTCTTATACTTGACTATCTTGTCAGGTCCTTCCTTTCACAATCGAATCACTCGGAGGCGATTAACAAGGTGATAATGTTATATGGATGACCACGAGGATTAGGGATATGATGACATCTTGGTTCGACCTTGCAGTTCAACCAGTGTGTCATGATACCCCAAATCTCCTAGGCAGCCTTATAACATGACCACGTTCTTAATCGGTCCCAGGGTAACTCGTGCGAAATCAAGTGTAAATCTTAGCGATCAATGCAAAGGGTGTCGCCATAAGTCATCTGCATTATTGTAACTTCAAGAAGATCCTAATCTTCTCGGAGGTACAACTCTGCAGTTGACTTATGTCGTCAACCTTTAAATCCGCCTCGAAAAGATCTACTCAGTAACAAGCGTTACGCACTTGAGTTTAAATTACTTTTAAAGACTTTTCCCTAAGGTTAGCCTTTCCAAATCCCTGGATTCTTCGTCTTAAGACGACCCTCCTCTATAAAACCCATTACATGGTAGAGGTATTAAGGTCAAGTTCTCATCAAGGAGTCATTAGAATACACCTGATTCTAAAACAACAGAATGGGACAATATCTCATAACCTTTGCTAGAGATTGCCGTCTGAACTCCATTTGATTGTATATCAGTTCTCTTAACTGAATTTATATCATACTTTTTAGTATAAAGATATAAATGATTAAGAATCCAATTTAATATTGTCCTGTCATACTTAGGACTAGGGATTAGTAATTTAATCCAGCTTGTTTAGCGTTCTCTTTTAGGCTCATTTTTAACCTATCTTCTAGAAAGACAATTATTTAAATCCAATATTGCTTTTGCTAGAACAAATTAGAACTACTAAACACTCATAAGAATTCAATCTCATTTACTTGCAAGCTTTCATTGTCAATCACAAAAGCATCCATATTATACAATGATAACAATGCCCCTTCGTTACATAAACCGAAGAAGGTCAACTTTCAGAAATAGAATACAACACATAAGTATCAAACACTTATTTCCATTCCTTTCAAAACTATACAATTACATTTTATGCAACAAAGATACTTGATATAATGCTAACGGAAAAGAAACATCTTTTCTCATATAGTACATCTATAAAATCAAGCTGTAATTCATTATAAATCAAATAAACAATCTGATCACCATCGATTTGCATTGCTTTTACCTCTTACGGCAACCATCTGTAAAAATAGTCAACATGAGTCAGTTCAATGAACTGAGCATGATAAGCACTAACTTTTAAAACAATTGCAATCCATCAATTGTTTTCATTAAACACCCTGTTTAAATGAGATCAAATATCCACGTAAGTAAACATAATCAGACTATGCCCTTGTAATACAAAATGATTACAAATATGTAACTCTATCATTGTTACAAAATAGTCTTAATCACTTTCTAATATTTCATCAAATATTAAGAAACAAGGAACGAATGTACACAAACAATCATTGAATCCAAAATCACAACATTGGTCAGATTGTTTCATTCTTCCAAAAAAGGAAATAACATAACAATTCGGGATTCCACCAATATGTTACAAAACAATTTCCCACTGTTAGACAAATATCAACAAATATTAAATAAAGGAAGAGAAAGAACCAATCCATTCATACTTCCTTTCACATAAATTCATCACTGTACCGTCTTCTCCTATGAAAACATTTATCCAGTATATAAATGAACAAGTTAGACAAGCCGCAAGCAAGATCGCTGTTCTAAATCAAGAAATAGAAACACAGCAAAACTCCTGTACAGCAACTAACACATCAACAATTCATGTATCAACCCTAAGCCCAATGCTAGTTCCTTTTACACAGTAAGGCTTTGACACAAGTTGAAAACAAGAAACTACAAGCGTATCGCTGTAAACAACAACCTTATTGCATCAAGCAATTTGAGGTTTCCTAGAGACTATGCTATGTTGACCACACAGTATTTCCAAATCATGCTCAGTCAAATCAGACTGATTAAATGGAAAAGAACATAGCATACTTATTCTTGCTCAGTCAAAATCGGACTGAAGTAAAAGAAGGGAATACAACCAATCGATCCTTACCTTGGCGCATGCAAGTCTTAGTGTGGTATTCGCGACTTACCCAAACAAGGTCAGAACACGAAACAGTCATCCATACTCAAGGATCTCAAATAGTGACAAAGACAGTGTCCAATGTCAAGTTCAGAAAGAGACAGAAGTACCAGCTACCTTTCCAGAATTCCAAATGATTCAAACGGAGGTAACAATTCAAGCAAATGCATATGAATTCATACTGATATTCATCAACGAAGCATAACAAGAATCAGACAAACAAATTAATCTCTGATTTCACACCAAGAACCCGACTGAACTCTGCCAATCTTTTTACACAAATTTGTACAGGTCGAAGACGTAAATGTTCACCTAAGATTCTGTACCACAAAACCCATGCAACACAAGAGTAATTCCCGAAAATAACAGAGGTCTATTACGTGTTATTCCTTCAAGTCGCAGGTTCAACAATCACCAACTATTTAAATATATTCAACTTGAATAAGATTCAAATATAAAACATACAATCGACTCCTCATAGTCGTTCAGATTACAACGATTGTAAATATATACATATATATGCACACGCTGTATACTGTTAACGGGTTTATACCCATAACCGCTGAACCCTACAGCAGCGTACTATGAAATTGGTGATGAATCCTTCTATGCCAGCTATGGCAAACATTCAGAATAAAAACAAGTGTAAGCAAATCGAATACCCCTTTCAAAGCAAAGAAATCAACTGAGCCGCTTCGAAACTTTCGAACAGTTTACACAAAGAAATGCAAATGCATACCTAGGAAGTCTATATCCTTTATTCATTCAAATAACGGTGATCAAAAGACCTGTTTCTTCTTACCAGGCTTCCACGAAAATCAATTCACAAAACTTATGGATGAATCTACATTCTCAGCAATAGATAGCAATATACGATTCAATCATGGACTCCACTGAGTCGATAAAATAAAGTACAGATGTATCTATATTATACACAGTCAACAAGTAATCCCGTTACCACAATAACAAGGAAAACAACTTCCGCTAGGTCGTATAGACTACGGTAACACAACAGTTACCTGATCCTAGCAAAAATTAGAAGACAAATTAAAACCCAAAAAGTATCATTATACACTGTCAACAAAAACCACGACAGAGTTCCCAAAGAAGCAATAATACTGATCAATCTTACAGTATCCATCAAAATCATTCCATACAGTTTCCACAACAAGAAACAGCGACCACAAATCAACAACATACAGTGGTCTATTCTCAACACAAGTATATTCTTTGGGCTCACGCCAAACAGGCCGAGCATTCATGCTCTTTACATATAAATATCTCATATATTTAAACCAGAAAGAATACACAAAGGAATAGAGCCACAATTCGATTTTAACAAACACCCATCTAGAGGAAATTGAAAAATCGAACCGGAAGAATCTGAGTACCAAAATTTAAACAAGATCTCCATAGAAAATCCTTTATTTTCTCAAAACATTTGAACAGAGTTGTTCTAATGAAATCACTTGAAAGACAGCAAGAAATTTAAAGGTTAGGGCCTAACATGCCTGTATTTTTGATCAAATTTCCGAAGCAGACCACTGGAAGAGCTCAAACTTCCTTTTCTTTTTCCAAGATAAAGCGACCAACAAAATTTCGCTGTCTCCATCACATATATATCTTCCATGACAGAGAAAAGAGCCAGAGAAATTCATTCTTGCCATGCAACTCAAGGAGAACTGGTGCGAAGAACCAGTAAACAAGCAGAGAGAGAGAGAAGACCGAAAATCGTGACAAACCAAACAAACCTTCAACTTCCCGTTTGCATGCCTTCTCGCGAGTTCCGAGCTCGTCTCCCTAGAACATTGAATGCCATTAAACCAACTTTCCCGCTTAAACTCAACTTCCACCGACCGCCAGAATTGGCGACAGTCCAACTACAACTCATGCTCATTTCCAAACTTAGCAAATTGCCACGTCTGCACAGGTTAGCCGCCGCTTAAGCCTCCGCCATGACCTGTCCCTCATCCTTATCCCCAGCATTAATTGCCATAGAAAACACCGCCCATGGTTTGCACCCCTCCATAGGCCCCTTTACATCCTCCTCAATAGTTAGGTTAGTATCTTAGGTTAGAATTTAGGGTAATACCCATACTAACCAATTTACACATAGATACTAACTTAGGATATTAACACATAGCCTAGGTCTAGGTTAGCTTAACAATAATCTAACCCCTAGGTTAGGTTTTAGTTTTTAGGTTACTAACCATTAATAATTCCAGTTAGGTATAACATTTTATATGCCAAGAAAAGACCTAAAATCATGCATCTCCGAACAGGATTTACTCCTATACAGCCGTTAGGCTACAGGAATATACATGACAGAATTATTACTTGGTCCACGTCCGAGACCTTCCAGATATACCTCCATATCGGGAACCAATTCATTTCTCAAGATCAGCCTGAGTCATACTCCTGACCAGCTTAATAAATGCTTCCATACCTTGCAACCTGTTCAAGGTCTGTGATCTAATTTATCACAAACAGATTTAAAGCATTACTTGGATCAATTCCACTGATCCAAGTCTAGATATTATAGATGAATATCTCTATAATTCATTCCGTGATCAGATTAATATTCAGACACAAAATGAAATAAATAAAAGAGTCTAATCATATTCTGACTCAGTCAAGATCTGCAATCTGCAAGAAATTCAGTACATATCAAGCATGATTTCTGAATCGAGGAACACATCCTTTTACAAGAAATCACATATCAACACTTGAATGCTTAGGAGAAAGTAACAACAGTTCAGGGTGTTACATGCTTCCCTCCTAAAAAGATTCATCATCCCGATGAATTACATATTAAATTAACCTTCAGGTCAATCAATTTATTAGTACACAAACAATGTGACTACTTCCATATTAAATAGTTTCAGAAATCAATGTCACAACACATTTATTCAACCTGAATAAAGTCTGCCTTAATCTGGCTTTCATAAATACTTAAAAACAATCAGTTCATAAAAGTATATTTTTGTCAACAGTTTTCATTCTGTTGCAAAAAGAGAAGGAAAAGCAATTTTCATCTCTTCCAGATTTTCCCAAGTTGCACTTTCTTCGCTAAACTGGTCCCACTGGACCTTACATTGCTGTATATCACGATTTCTTAAATGCAATTGGCGAGTTTCCAGCACTCGTGTGGGTTTAACCACGATTATTCCTGGGTCTTGGACCTGCAAGGAATTCCAATTTAAAACATGTGACAGATCTGAAACGTATTTCTTAAGCAAAGAAATATGGAAAACATCATGCATGCGAGATAAAGCAGGTGGCAATGCTAAACGATAAGCTACGAGTTGATTATTTCGACAATTTCGAAAGGTCCCACAAATCGTGGTGACAACTTGGCAGCCTTGCCAAAAGTTATAGAACTCTTTCTGGGTTTAACACGAAGAAAAACCTTATCACCAAGCTCAAACTTTCTATCAACCCGCTTAAGGTCAGCATAGCTCTTCTGTCTATCCGCTGCTTCCTTTAATCGTTCACGAATCGACTTAACTTCTTTGTCCATTTCTGTGAGAATCTCTGGTCCAATTACCACTCTATCCTCAACACTGTCCCAACTTACAGGGGTTCTGCACTTTCTTCCATAAAGTGCTTCAAATGGTGCCATCTTAAGAGATGAGTGATAAGTGTTGTTGTATGCGAACTCAACTAATGGAAGATACTCTTCCCATTTATACTGTTGATCCATGCAATACATTCGCAACATGTCCTCCAACACTTGATTTACCCTCTCAGTTTGCCCATCCGTTTCTGGATGATATGCAGAACTGAAGTTTAGTTTAGTTCCTAGGGCTGCGTTAAGCGTTTGCCAAAACCTTGACGTCATTCTAGGATCCCTGTCAGATATAATCAATTCTGGTACACCATGCAATCTGAAAATTTCGTGTACGAACCTCTTGGCCAGCACTGGTGAATCATCCTTTAGATTTCCAGCGATGAAATGAGCTACCTTAGTCAGTTTATCTACAACTACCAGGATAACATCATGTTTATTCCTGGACATAGGTAGTCCTTGTACAAAATCCATGGTTATTACTTGCCATTTGCTTTGCGGTATCTTTATGAGGATATAACTTGATCCAGCGAGGTGCATATGTTCTGCCTTCACCATGACATTCCGGCAATGAGTCACAAAATTTATCACATCCTTTTTCATACCTTTCCGAGTATTGCTTTGTTTCAAATCAGCTAGCATTTTTGTGATACCTGGGTGTCCAGAGAAAGGTGAATTATGAAATTCAACTAACAACTTCTTTCTCAAATCATTCAACACAGTACATATACCCTATTTTCATAACGCAAGATTCCTTCATTATCAAAATGAAAACCTTCATACCTTTTATCTTTAGGTTACTGCACAGTGCGTGCTTTTACTTGCTTTGAAAATATGCATCGATTTTGAGGCACTTTTACCTCGTCTTTAAACTGAGTTCTCAATGTTATAAGAGCAGAAATGTGCCTCCTACGACTTAGAGCATCAGCTACTCTATTCTCCTTCCCTTTGATATAGCTGATATCAAAGTCATATTGTGATAAAAATTCTAACCACCTTCTTTGTCTGGCATTCAGATTGGGCTGAGTAAAAATATATTTCAGTCCCAAGTGATCAATTTTCAACTCAAAAGGTTTCCCAAGTAAATAGTGTCTCCAGACTTGAAGCGCATGAACAATGGCAGCAAGTTCCAAATCATGAGGGGCATAATTCAGCTCATGTAACTTAAGTTTTCTACTTTCATAAGCTATGACTTGATCATTTTGTAACAAAACACCTCCAAGGCCTTCCCCAGAAGCATCCGTTACAACAGTAAAATTCCCATTAGGGTCTGGTACAGCCAATATAGGTGCAGAAGTCAACTGGTCTTTCAGACTTTTGAAAGCCGCTTCGCACTTGTCATTCCACATGAATTTCTTATCCTTCTTCTGCAATGAAGTTATTGGTGCAGCTACCTTAGAAAAATCCTTTACAAATTTTCTATAGTAACCAGCAAGACCCATGAAGCTTCTTACTTCATGCACATTCTTTGGTGCAGGCCACTCAGTTATTGCCACTATTTTTGAAGGATCTACAGCGATTCCTTCTTTACTTATGACATGACCCAAATAGTGAACTTCTGAATCAAAGAAAGAACATTTGGATAACTTACCATACAACTTCCTCTTTCTCAAAATTCCCAAAACTATCTTCAAATGCTCATTGTGCTCCTCAACACTTTTAGAATAAATGAGAATATCGTCCAAGAATACAAGTACAAACTTGTCCAGGTATTCTTGAAAAATATTGTTCATTAAATTCATAAAGGTTGCGGGTGCATTAGTTAACCCAAAGGGTAGAACTGTAAATTCATAATGTCCGTACCTTGTTCGGAAAGCTGTTTTATGAATATCTTCCTCTTTAATCCTTAACTGATGATAACCAGATCGAAGGTCTATCTTAGAATAAACCACTGCTCCACGCATTTGATCAAACAGATCATCGATCCTAGGAAGTGGATATCGGTTCTTGATTGTTGCTTTGTTCAACATCCGATAATCAATACACAGCCTTAGTGTTCCATCCTTCTTTTTCACAAATATCACAGGTGCTCCCCAAGGTGAAACACTTGGTCTAATCAATCCTTTAGACAAAAGCTCTTGTAACTGTGCCTTAAGCTCGACTAACTCAGTAGTAGTCATCCTATAAGGCGCCTTGGAAATAGGTTCAGTTCCTGGTTTGATTTCAATGGTGAAGTCAAATTCTCTCTTGGGTGGTAACCCTGGTAATTCCTCAGGAAAAACATCCCTGAAACCTTGTAGCAGTGGAATTTGCTTCATGTAATCACCATCTTCTTCTGAAGACTCAGATATCTTTACTGCATAAAGAGTACATCCTTTATTCTTAGCCTTTTTAAGCTGCATAGCTGACAGTTTTCTAACTGAAATTTCCCGTTTCACACCTTGAATCTCTGCTGATTCCAGCTGATCATCTAAACATTTTATGTTCTTTTCATAGCAATCTACCTTTGCTTTATGGTCAGCTAACCAATTGACACCAATAATAATGTCATACGATCCCAAAGGTGTAACATAGAGATCAACTTCCGTGGAGAAATTAGGTAAATCAAGGACTGCTCCAAAGAGACACATACTCACTGTATGAACAGAATTATTACCATACTCTACAGTCCAAGATTTATCCATTTTCCCAGCTTTTCTTTTAAGTTTAGAAGCAAGTTTATTAGAAATAAAACATTCAGTAGCTCCTGTATCAAAAAGAATAGTGACAGGTATGCCGAATAACTTACCCGGAACTTCTATAGGTGTTGCTTGCTTTTCAGCTTGCTTGTATGCACTCTTGCGGCATGTATCTTATCTTTCTTGATTACGATCATCCTTCTTGAAAGGACATTGATTCACATAATGGTCTTTCCACAATCAGTAGCAGCCTCTACTGGTCCCTTCTTAGGCTCAGCATTACCTCCAGCCTTGAAATTGTCACGCTGTCCTCCATAGGGCTTCTGCCCATTGTTATAATTTTTAACAAAATTATCCCTTACATTTCAGCAGAGGCTTATTCTGCTGCTTTCTTATGTTATCTCCTGAAACTTACTCTTGTTTCCAAACTTTTCCATGGTCCTTTTAAGTGCAAGAGAGGTTGAAGAAGGGTTTGCAGTCTTCTTCCGCACTTCCTCCTTATGAGCAGAAATAGCCTTTAATTTCTGTTCTTGCCTTATGGCCTTTTCAACAACTCCTTCCATAGTGGTTGGACTGTGAACATCGACCTCTCCCCCTATCACTGGATTCAATCCCATGATGAATTTCCGTATCCTGAACTTTTCGTCAGTTTGATACTGTGGTACATACTTGAGGAGTTTTGTAAACCGCTCCCAGTATTCAGTTACCGTTAGCTTCCCTTGAGCTAAGTTCTGGAATTCTGTCATTTTCTGATCATAGAAAAGTTGTGGCAGCCACCGTTGCCTAAAATAGCCTTTAAATTGATCCCAAGTAATATTGGTCTCATCAATGTTTAGCTCAGCTTTTCGGCTATCCCACCACGAAGATGCTTCGTGAGAAAGCTGATAGGCTCCCCAAATAGCTTTGGTTTCCTCTGAGAAGTTCCTTATTGCAAAGTACTTCTCCATTTCGCTGAGCCAGTTCTCAGCTCCATCTCCTAATGTGGTGCCATCATACTTAGGTGGACTTATCCTTTTTATATCATTAGTGAGTTCTGCTGCCAATCTGGCCTTTTTGTTTTCTGGTTGGACAGGTGCATTCACAGCATTAACATCAACACCATTTCGGGGTTGTCCTCAGGAGGTTGCTGATTATTATTATCAGCTTCTTCATCCTCCTCATTTCCCATCACCTGCTGTTCAAGTACAGCCAGCGATCTCTTGTGTCAGCAGGGCAGCAGGATCTCATCAAGTTTCTACGGGTTGTTGCCGCTCCTCCTTCGGTGGAGCATTACTCCTGCAACGTTCCCCTTGTTCTAACCATTTTACTTTACAAGAAAAAATTCGGTTTTTATCAGATTATGGACTCAATAGGTCCAAGAGCTGCAACCTTCAGCTCTGATACCAAGATGTAACATCCTCATTTTATACTTTAGAACAAGTCAATTATTTTTTTTTTTTTTTTTGATAATTGCATCCTGGTTCTAAATACATAATTTAGAACTCACAATTCAATAACCATTCATATAACAGACAACCATATGCAGCTGTAATGACTCGGAGTACCTCCGATCTATTCATTCCATGACTCGGTAATCTACCGATCTATTCATGAGTAATAAGAGTCGGTGTTTTTATTTAACACATTACTCTTGTGGTTCTCTTCCCTAATCTGGGATTCAGAATGCTCTGTCCAAGGAATCTAACTGAATAATTGTTACTATTATTCATCGGCATCTCATCCCTTAGACTAGGTGAATTAGGACAACGCAATCAGCAGCTTGCGATACTTTGGCCAAAGATTTGAAACATACTGTTCATGTCTCGTATTCCTTAACGGCATACTCGTCCAATCTGGAATACGTCCTTCACCCCATTCATATGTTATATAGAATGTCTTATCTTTGACTACTCTTGTCAGGTCCTTCCTTTCACAAGCTGAATCACTCGGAGGCGATTAACAAGGTGATAATGTTATATGGATGACCACGAGGATTAGGGATATGATGACATCTTCGGTTCAACCTTGCGGTTCAACCGGTGTGTCATGATACCCGAATCTCCTAGGCACCTTATAACATGACCACGTTCTTAATCGGTCCCGGGGGTAACTCATGCGAAATCAAGTGTAAATCTTAGCGATCAATGCAAGGGTGTCGCCATAAGTCATCTGCATTATTGTAACTTCAGAAGATCCTAATCTTCTGGAGGTGCAAACTCTGCGGTTGACTTATGTCGTCGACCTTTAAATCCACCTCGAAAAAGATCTACTCGATGTAAGCGTTACGCACTTGAGTTTAAATTACTTTTAAAGACTTTTCCTAAGGTTAGCCTTTCCAAATCCACTGGATTCTTCGTCTTAAGACGACCCTCCTCTATAAAACCCATTACATGGTAGAGGTATTACAGATCGAGTTCTCATCGAGGGTCATTAGAATACACACGATTCTAAAACAACGAATGGGACAATATCTCATAACCTTTGCTAGAGATTTCAAATCTGAACTCCATTTGATTGTATATCGAGTTCTCTTAAGCTGAATTTATATCATACTTTTTAGTATAAAGATATAAATGATTAAGAATCAATTTAATATTGTCCTGTCATACTTAGGACTAGGGATTAGTAATTTAATCCAGCTTGTTTAGCGTTCTCTTTTAGGCTCATTTTTAACCTATCTTCTAGAAAGACAATTATTTAAATCCAATATTGCTTTTGCTAGAACAAATTAGAACTACTAACACTCATAAGAATTCAATCTCATTTTCTTATAAGCTTTCATTATCGATCACAAAAGCATCCATATTATACAATGATATGACAATGCCCCTTCCGTTACATAAACCGAAGAAGGTCAACTTTCAGAAATAGAATACAACACATAAGTATCAAACACTTATTTCCATTCCTTTCAAAACTATACAATTACATTTTATGCAACAGCATACTTGATATAATGCTAACGGAAAAGAAACATCTTTTCTCATATAGTACATCTATAAAATCAAGTTTTGTAATTCATTATAAATCAAATAAACAATCGATCAAGCATGTCGATTTGCATTGCTTTACCTCTTCACGGCAACCATCTGCAAAAATAGTCAACATGAGTCGGTTCGATAATGCGAGCATGATAAGCACTAACTTTTAAAACAATTGCAATCCATCAATTGTTTTCATTAAACACCCTGTTTAAATGAGATCAGATATTCACATAAGTAAACATAATCAGACTATGCCCTTGTAATACAAAATGATTACAAATATGTAACTCTATCATTGTTACAAAATAGTCTTAATCACTTTCTAATATTTCATCAAATATAAGAAACAAGGAATGAATGTACCTGAAACAATCATTGAATCCAAAATCACAACATTGGTCAGATTGTTTCATTCTTCCAAAAAGGAAATAACATAACAATTCGGGATTCCACCAATATGTTACAAAACAATTTCCCACTGTTAGACAAATATCAACAAATATTAAATAAAGGAAGAGAAAGAACCAAACCATTCATACTTCCTTTCACATAAATTCATCAACATGTACCATCTTCTCTGTGAAACATTTATCCGGTTATAAAATGAACAAGTTAGACAAGCCGCAAGCAAGATCGCTGTTCTAAATCAAGAAATAGAAACACAACAAAACTCCTGTACAGCAACTAACACATCAACAATTCATGTATCAACCCTAAGCCCAATGCTAGTTCCTTTTACACAGTAAGGCTTTGACCTGAAGTTGAAAACAAGAAACTTCTGGCGTATCGCTGTAAACAACAACAACCTTATTGCATCAAGCAATTTGAGGTTTCCTAGAGACTATGCTATGTTGACCACACAGTATTTCCAAATCATGCTCAGTCAAATCGGACTGATTAAATGGAAAAGAACATAGCATACTTATTCTTGCTCAGTCAAAATCTGATGAAGTAAAGAAGGAATCTGACCAATCGATCCTTACCTTGGCGCGCATGCAAGTCTTAGTGTGTATTCGCGACTTACCCAAACAAGGTCAAGAACACGAAACAGTCATCCATACTCAAGGATCTCAAATAGTGACAAAGACAGTGTCCAATGTCAAGTTCAGAAAGAGACAGAAGTACCAGCTACCTTTCCAGAATTCCAAATGATTCAAACGGAGTAATTCAAGCAAATGCATAAGAATTCATACTGTCATTCATCAACCAAGCATAACAAGAATCGAGACAAACAAATTAATCTCGATTTCACACCAAGAACCCGATGAACTCGCGATCTTTTTACACAAATTTGTGCAGTCGAAGACGTAAATGTTCACCTAAGATTACGTACCACAAAAACCCAAGCAACACAAGAGTAATTCCCGAAAATATAACGAGGTCTATTACGTGTTATTCCTTCAAGTCGCAGGTTCAACAATCACCAACTATTTAAATATATTCAACTTGAATAAGATTCAAATATAAAACATACAATCGACTCCTCATAGTCGTTCAGATTACAACGATTGTAAATATATACATATATATGCACACGGCCAGCATAATTCCATAACGGGTTTATACCCATAACTTGGCCAAGAACCCTACGGCGTACTATGAAATGGTGATGAATCCTTCTATGCCGGCTATGGCCAAACATTGAGAATAAAAACAAGTGTAAGAAAATCGAATACCCTTTCAAAGCAAAGAAATCAAGTGCCAGCTTGAAACTTTCAAATAGCAGTTTACACAAAGAAATGCAAATGCATACCTAGGAAGTCTATATCCTTTATTCATTCAAATAACGGTGATCAAAAGACCTGTTTCTTCTTACGGGCTTTCCACGAAAATCAATTCACAAAACTTATGGATGAATCTACATTCTCAGCAATAGATAGCAATATACGATTCAATCATGGACTCCACTTTAGAGTCGATAAAATAAAAAGTACGAGATGTATCTATATTATACACATCTAACAAGTAATCCGTTACCACAATAAGGAAAACAACTTGGCTGGAGTCAGTATAGACTACGGTAACACAACGATTACACGATCCTACAGCAAAAATTAGAAGACAAATTAAAACCCAAAAAGTATCATTATACACTGTCAACAAAAACCACGACAGAGTTCCCAAAGAAGCAATAATACTGATCAATCTTACAGTATCCATCAAAATCATTCCATACAGTTTCCACAGCAAGAAACAACGACCACAAATCAACAACATACAGTGGTCTATTCTCAACACAAGTATATTCTTTGGGCTCACGCCAAACAGGCCGAGCATTCATGCTCTTTACATATAAATATCTCATATATTTAAACCAGAAAGAATACACAAAGGAATAGAGCCACAATTCGATTTTAACAAACACCCATCTAGAGGAAATTGAAAAATCGAACCAGAAGAGATACAGTACCAAAATTTAAACAAGATCTCCATAGAAAATCCTTTATTTTCTCAAAACATTTGAACAGAGTTGTTCTAATGAAATCACTTGAAAGACAGCAAGAAATTTAAAGGTTAGGGCCTAACATGCCTGTATTTTTGATCAAATTTCCGAAGCAGACCACTGGAAGAGCTCAAACTTCCTTTTCTTTTTCCAAGATAAAGCGACCAACAAAATTTCACTGTCTCCATCACATATATATCTTCCATGACAGAGAAAAGAGCCAGAGAAATTCATTCTTGCCATGCAACTCAAGGAGAACTGGTGCGAAGAACCAAAAGAAACAAAGCAGAGAGAGAGAAGACCCAAAATCGCGACAAACCAAACAAACCTTCAACTTCCCGTTTGCATGCCTTCTCGCGAGTTCGAGCTCGTCTCCCTAGAACAATGAATGCCATTAAACCAACTTTCCCGCTTAAACTCAACTTCCACCGAGCCACCGGAGGGTGGCGACGGTCCAGCTTCAACTCATGCTCATTTCCAAACTTAGCAAATCGCCACGTGCGCACGAAAGTTAGCCACCGCTTAAGCCTCCGCCACGACACCTCCCCTCATCCTTATCCCCAGGCATTAATTGCCATAGAAAATGCCGCCCATGGTTTGCACCCCTCCATGGCCCCTTTACATCCTCCTCAATAGTTAGGTTAGTATCTTAGGTTAGAATTTAGGTAATACCCATACTAACCAATTTACACATAGATACTAACTTAGGATATTAACACATAGCCTAGGTCTAGGTTAGATTAACAATAATCTAACCCCTAGGTTAGGTTTTAGTTTTAGGTTACTAACCATTAATAATTCCGATTAGGTATAACATTTTATATGCCAAGAAAAGACCTAAAATCATGCACCTCCTCAGAATGTGAGGTTTACTCTATCGTGGCCAAGTTGAGGCTGCTGAGGAATATACATGATAGAATTATTACTTGGTCCACGTCCGAGACCTTCCCGAGATATACCTCCATATCGGGAACC